>JARQOD010011533.1:0-23080 GCA_033576555.1 Oophaga sylvatica
GAAAATTTAAGCACTATCTGGCCTCCAACAAGTTCACGGCGTACACAGACAACAAACCGTTAACGCACCTGGAAACCGCCAAGTGGGTGCCATGGAGCAGCGATGGATGGCTCGGTTGTTCCAATTACCAGTTTACTATCAAGTACCGGGCAGGGTCGAAAGAATGCTAATGCTGATGCGTTGTCCGAATGCCGCATGACTCTGATACGGAAGAAGAATCGGACGACCTGGAAGAAATTGAGCTACCTGCGTTCCATCGAAAATGGGGTAGTCCACGAGCATCAAGTTCACAGAAAGCAGCATGGTGCAACATTAAATCCTTTACCCCATCACAGCTGGAAAGAGACTCAGGACAGTGATCCAGTGGTCAGCCGCATAAAGGGAGTTGTTTAAAACAGGAAGTTTCCTCCTTGGAAAAGGTGCACCTATGTCAGCCAAGCCCCTGTGGAACGAGGAAAAGCAGGTTGGTTCCTATACCGTGAGAGTTGGTGCAGAAGATACGTCAACCCCAGAAACCCATTGAGATGGTCTGGCAAATCGTGGTCCCAAGGCAGACGTCCCAATGGTGTTGGAAGCGTACCACGATCAAGCAGGACCCTTTGGCTGGAGAAAGCTGGAGACCCTGTTGAGATGCCGGTTCTACTGGGTAGGGATGCGCAGCTCCATCGAGAGGTGGTGTCGGAACTGTGGACCCTGTGGTCTAGAAGAAAGGACTACGGAAGTCAGAAGCCCCCTGCAACCTATCGGACGACTCGTCCCCTGGAGATTGTGGCCCTGGACCACGTCAAACTGTCGCCAAGTAGAACTGGATACTCATACGCCTTGACCATGGTGGACCATTACTCCAGATTTCTGGTGGTTGTTCCAGTTAAGGACCAGACCGCAGTGACGGCCGCGAAGACCTTTCAAGCAAGCTTTGTAGACCGCATGGGTATCCGGAGCAAGTATTTAACCGATCAGGGACCTGCTTTTGAAGCCGATCTATTCAAGGAATTCTGTCACATGTACGGGTGCAAGAAAATTAGAACGACACCATACCACCTCAAACCAACGGTCTCTGTGAAAAGATGAACCATATTGTCCTTGACTTGTTGAGATCCATACCGTTGGAAGACAGGAATCGATGGCCGGATTTACTACCTGATTGGTTGATTTGTATAATCATATACCTGTAAGTTCAACTAACTGCACTCCAGCTTATCTATGCGAGCAAGGCCCGGAAAACTACCAATGGATTTAGAACTTGGAGTGGTAGAACCGGAGGCAGACGATGCCGTGGAAAACTGGGACATCAATCGGCAAGAGCAATACAGAAGGTACAAATCTGTGTGGAGGAAAGTCTCAATAAGGCACGGGAGAAACAGGAAGATGTTTACAACCGAAATGCTCCTGCCAAGCCTTTGATGCCTGGAGAGGTAGTATTAAAAAGAAAAAGGAAGATGCACAAATTGATAATCAGTGGGAGCAAGAACCCTACGTCATACAAGATTCTAAATATGACAACAGAAAAGTTTGTGTCGTCAGTAAGGACGGAGGAAGAACAACAATCACTGTGTCCAGAGATCATTTGAAATTGTGTCCAGAACACTTAAAGAGTTGTGAAAAGAACCCTGTCCTCAATCAAGGAGAAAGAAAGGAAGAGGTCATACACACAGATCTGGGAGATTTTCCTGCGGATTGGCCCCGACTGGGAGATGCTGTGATAATTCCAGTGTTGCAGTTTTATCAGCCACAAGAGGAAATTCTACCTCCAGTTGTGCCTGTGGTGCCAGTTGAGCCCGCTCAGGAGTTACCCATCCCAGCAAACCTCAACCTATGGAACCTCAAAATGGATCATCTGAAGCAGCGCCCCATACTATGGGATCCCTGGTGAAGCTGACTCACACCGCCCAGCCATCAGTACGCTTGCCAGATCCATAGAAAGATTAAGGCAGTTCTATAGTTTGCCGTTACGCAGTGCAGACAGATCGCAACTTGATATACCTGAAACTACACCACGTAGATCAGAGAGAATCACAAAGAGGAAATTACCCATTAGATATCAGCAGTAGTTATAACGAATTTATGTGAACATTGTAAAAGTCTATATATATAAATGTGTTTTCCCTATTATGTCTTCGTTTAACAATGGACTCAGAGGCTGAGGACTGAGCCAGCCCAAAAACTGTATCCTGTAAATAGTTGCACTTGGTGCCTTTTTAATGGTTTCACATGAAACCTTGACTTACCTCTGAACCAAAAACCCGTGTGGTGTTGGCACTGAGTGAGGTCTGCATTCGGATGTCCTGCAGCCCACCCAGGACCCACGTTGAAGGTTTGGTGCGGGTCCTTCACAAGTATACCGTATATTTATTGAATGCTATTTAATACTTTTGTATTTCTATATAAAATGTTAATGTTTGCAACGTTCAAGATATCCTCACCTCCCGGATGGGACGAATTACTGTTTACTGTTTAATGTTTTCATGCAAAACAAAAATGTCTCTTTATATTTTACAGCCCGGGAGTGCTGTCGTTTACCATGGGGGAATGTGTAGCCCTGGTACACAATACCAGGAGGATGAGTGGAGAGGTAACAGTTAAGGTCTCTTCATGACATCACGTACACTTCTGACACGCCCAGCAGGGGTGTGGAAGGGAGTGATTTTCTAGTCAGTCAGTTTCCTGTCCTTGGACAGAGTAGACGTGTCCAGTTTGAGCCTGTCTTCAGTTCAGAACGTGGAGGCTGGTACAGGTGGTCTAATTCACCTTAGTCTAGTCAGAGCTGTGCCCCACTGGAAGAAAGACTGAACTAGCTATTAAGAGTTGAGCAAATCGAAGGGCAAAGTGGAAGGAAGATTATTGGAAAAGTGCGTTTGGCTTGGAAAAGTCCTGCACATTGCTACCGGTTACTGGGGACCGAAGGATCATATTAGCTACAAGCATAGTGAAGAGAAAACCAGAGATTTACGGACCCTAGGTCGCGGCAAACAAGCCCCTTATAGTCAGTACGTAACTGGGGTCAGGGGAAGTGAAGAATTTGGTCTCTGCAGGACAAAATAAGAATTCAGCTCCCTCATAGAAAGGCTCCTAACACTAAACTGACTGGGAAGCACAGCTTTGGATAAGCTGGAATCATAGAGGGGACTACGCTTCAGGCTGGTCGTACTCATCTTCATTGGACAGTAAAGGAGGCCCCTAAGTTGCTTAGCTGTTGCCTCAAAGCTCATCCTCCATCAACCCCATCAGCCTCCCTGGGACCTGCTTGAACATCTTACAAGTAAAGGTATGGAAAGACGCTGACCGTGTGAGACTGAGTTATTATTGCTGCCTGCACAATCCCTACCTAACTACCGACCTGAGGGAAGAGTCCCACCTGTAGGGGACCCGACATCTAGCTGCCTCACCATCCCCTCAGAGATCTACAGCAGCGCTGGTACTAATTACCAGATACTACAGGTGGCGTCACGAACTGTACATAAATCAATCCCCTGTAAATATATCCCCAACATACGCCAGACCGCCAGGGCCACAGACCGAGCCACAGTACCTGTGACAATCCCATAGACTTCTACGGGCTCGGCTCTGAGTACCCCATTGCCCTGGTAACCCACAATTGTGGTGGCGGGTCGACACAGATATGCTCATGCTCCGGGGCGGGACTGTGGGGGCTTCTAGGGGTTTACATGTGGTGCTCTCCTTAGGTATTTATTTGTATGGCTTCTGACAGGTCAGTGATCCTTCAGTGACCTGCCCCTAGATTACATAATGAATATTATATATATACTAGATGGTGGCCCGATTCTAACGCATGGTATTCTAGAATATGTATGTAGTATATAGAGGCTGCTGGGGTGTATATAGAGGCTGCTGGGGTGTATATAGATGCTTCTGGGGTGTATATAGAGGCTGCTGGGGTGTATATAGAGGCTGCTGAGCTGTACAGTCATGGCCAAAAGTTTTGAGAATGACACAAATATTATATTTTCACATGATCTGGTGCCCTCTGGTTTTATGTGTGTGTTTGACAGATGTTTTTATCACAGACAGAAATTTAATTGCAAACATATCAGTAACAAAAGCTTATATTGACAGTTAGAATGAGTTAATGCAGCAAGTCAATATTTGCAGTGTTCACCCTTCTTCTTCAGGACCTCTGCAATTCTTCCTGGCATGCTCTCAATCAACTTCTGGACCAAATCCTGACTGATAGCAGTCCATTCTTGCACAATCAATGCTTTCATTTTGTCAGAATTTTTAGGTTTTTGTTTGTCCACCCGTCTCTTGATGATTGACCACAAGTTCTCAATGGGATTAAGATCTGGGGAGTTTACAGGCCATGGACCCAAAATCTCTATGTTTTGTTCCCTGAGCCATTTAGTTATCACCTTTGCTTTATGGCAAGGTGCTCCATCATGCTGGAAAAGGCATTGTTGATCGCCAAACTGCTCTTGGAGGGTTGGGAGAAGTTGCTCTTGGAGGACATTCTGGTACCATTCTTTATTCATGGCTGTGTTTTTAGGCAAGACTGTGACAGAGCCGATTCCCTTGGCTGAGAAGCAACCCCACACATGAATGGTTTCAGGATGCTTAACAGTTGGCATGAGACAAGACTGGTGGTAGCGCTCACCTTGTCTTCTCCGAATGAGGCATTTTCCTGATGTCCCAAACAATCGAAAAGGGGATTCATCAGAGAAAATAACTTTACCCCAGTCCTCAGCAGTCCACTGCCTGTACCTTTTGCAGAATATCAGTCTGTCCATGATGTTTTTTTCTGGAGAGAAGTGGCTTCTTTGCTGCCCTCCTTGAGACCAGGCCTTGCTCCAAGAGTCTCCGCCTCACAGTGCGTGCAGATGCACTCACACCTGCCTGCTGCCATTCCTGAGCAAGCTCTGCACTGCTGGTAGCCCGATCCCGCAGCTGAAACACTTTTAAGAGACGGTCCTGGCGCTTGCTGGTCTTTCTTGGGCGCCCTGGAGCCTTTTTGGCAACAATGTAACCTCTCTCCTTGAAGTTCTTGATGATGCGATAGATTGTTGACTGAGGTGCAATCTTTCTAGCTGCGATACTCTTCCCTGTTAGGCCATTTTTGTGCATTGCAATGAAACTGCACGTGTTTCTTTAGAGATAACCATGGTTAACAGAAAAGAAACAATGATGCCAAGCACCAGCCTCCTTTTAAAGTGTCCAGTGGTGTCATTCTTACTTAATCATGACAGATTGATCTCCAGCCATGTCCTCATCAACACCCACACCTGTGTTAATGGAGCAATCACTGAAAAGAGGTTAGCTGGTCCTTTTAAGGCAGGGCTGCAATGATGTTGAAATGTGTTTTGGGGGATAAACTTAATTTTCTAGCCAAATATTGACTTTGCAAGTAATTGCTGTTTAGCTGATCACTCTTTATAACATTCTGGAGTATATGCAAATTGCCATTGGAAAAAGTGAAGCAGTAGACTTTGTAAAAATTAATATTTGTGTCATTCTCAAAACTTTTGCCCATGACTGTATATAGAGGCTTCTTGGATCTATATAGAGGCTGCTGGGGTGTATATACAGGCTGCTGATGCTGCTGGGGTGTATATAGAGGCTGCTGGGGTATACAAAGAGGCTGCTGGGGTGTATATAGAGGCTGTTGGGGGGTATATAGAGGCTTCTGGGGTGTATATAGAGGCTGTTGGTGTGTATATAGAGGCTGCTGGGGTATACATAGAGGCTTCTGGGGTGTATATAGAGGCTGTTGGGGTGTATATAGAGGCTTCTGGGGTGTATATAGAGGCTGTTGGGGTTATAAAGAGGCTTCTGGGGTGTATATAGAGGCTGCTGCAGTGTATATAGAGGCTTCTGGGGTGTATATAGAGGCTTCTGGGGTGTATATAGAGGCTTCTGGGGTGTATATAGAGGCTGTTGGTGTGTATATAGAGGCTGCTGGGTATACATAGAGGCTTCTGGGGTGTATATAGAGGCTGTTGGGGTGTATATAGAGGCTTCTGGGGTGTATATAGAGGCTGTTGGGGTGTATAAAGAGGCTTCTGGGGTGTATATAGAGGCTGCTGCAGTGTATATAGAGGCTTCTGGGGTGTATATAGAGGCTTCTGGGGTGTATATAGAGGCTGCTGCGGTGTATATAGAGACTGCTGCTGCTGGGGTGTATATAGAGGCTTCTGGGGTGTATATAGAGGCTGCTGGGGTGTATATAGAGGCTGCTGCGGTGTATATAGAGACTGCTGCTGCTGTGGTGTATATAGAGGCTTCTGGGGTGTATATAGAGGCTTCTGGGGTGTATATAGAGGCTGCTGCGGTGTATATAGAGACTGCTGCTGCTGGGTGTATATAGAGGCTTCTGGGGTGTATATAGAGGCTGCTGGGGTGTATATAGAGGCTGCTGCGGTGTATATAGAGACTGCTGCTGCTGTGGTGTATATAGAGGCTTCTGGGGTGTATATAGAGGCTGCTGGGGTGTATATAGAGGCTGCTGCGGTGTATAAAGAGGCTACTGCTGCTAGGGTTTATATAGAGGCTGCTGCTGGGGTGTATAGAGAGGCTGCTGGTGTGTATATAGAGGCTTCTGGGGTGTATATAGAGGCTGCTGGGGTGTATATAGAGGCTGCTGCGGTGTATAAAGAGGCTACTGCTGCTAGGGTTTATATAGAGGCTCCTGCTGCTGGGGTGTATAGAAAGGCTTCTGGGGTGTATATAGAGGCTGCTGCTGGGGTAAACATGGAGGCTGCTGCTGGGGTATATGTGGAGGCTACTGCTGCAGGGGTATATGAGGAGGCTGCTGCTGCTGGGGTATATGTGGAGGCTGTTACTGCTGGGGTATATAGAAGCTGCTGCTGGTGGGGTGTACGTGGAGGCTGCTGCTGGTGTTTACGTGGAGGCCGCCGGTCGGGGTACTTCCGCTGCGAGCAGCCAGGAGATGACCGGCTAGCGCCGGTCATCTCCGGGCTGCATCGCCGCTGACCTCCATGCAGCAGGAGATGACCCGCGGCTACCATCGGGAGATCAGCGGCTAGTGCCGCTGATCTCCCGACGATAGTGGTGGCGTGCCTGGTTCAATCCTGCGCCAATTCGCGGCCGGACTGCGCCTGTCGCTGATTGGTCGCGTCCGGCCGGGCGAGACCAATCAGCGACGCGGTATTTCTGTTGCGATGCCGCGCTGTGACTGGAAAATGGCGGCGCCGTACTAGTACTGCTCTGGGCAGAAATGCACCTCCCGCAGAGCAGTACTAGTACGGCGGGGTTCGGGAGGGGTTAAATTCCTAAAAAAAAAAAATCAGTTTGAAAATTGTGTCGGCTGCGTCAGTGCAGTAGAAGCTATCGGCGATCAGATTGCTGCTACTGCGCAGGCACCAGAGGCGCCATCTTGCTAGGGAAAAAAAAAATTCCTCCTCTAAAATGGTGACAACGGCCCCTGCGCAGTAGCAGCTATTGAATCGCAGCGCTTATAGTAATCCGATAATGACAACCATAGACGTTGATGGAGACCTCTGGTTGTCATGCTGACCCATCAGTGACCTGTGATCATGTGACGGGGTCCCTTATGGGTAGGATTTCCAACGCCAGTTAAGCGCGTGTTTAAATGCTGCTGTCAGAGATTTGACATCAGCATGTTACTAGTTAACAGCCACGGGTGGATCGCAATTCCACCCCGGCTGTTGCGGGCACATGTCAGCTGTATATATCAGCTGACATGAGCCCTGAAAGGTGCAGTCTCAGCGACGGAGCCCACTCCAAACAGGGGGAGTCCGACATTGGCGTACTATTATGCCTGATGTCGGAAAGGGGTTAAAGCTGATGTCCATTACTTTGAGAACCACTTCTGATACCCCATGTTTGTCCCAAACATTTGTTTGTGTGGCCAGTGCAGCTCCCACTTCCTCTTGATTACTTATATGTCCGAAGGAGGAAAACAGTGACACCAGAGCTGAGTGGGCGCCGGACTCACATATCATAAGAACCTCACATGAGCCCCGAAACACGAGTACCGACAACACTGTGACAGCCCCGACACAGAGGATGAGTGTAGGTGTTTTTAATTTATCGGGGCCAAACATGGGGAATCAGAAGAGGTTGTCCTAGTAGTGGACAACACCTTTAATAGGCCTTTCTGCGGTGAAGTCAGTTTGACACTCATGACATTCACATTCTGAGTATGGACTGTGACGCACAGACGAGCAGCAGATGTCCTGACTCAAGCACAATAGCCTCTTAAGCATATTTGAGGCTGTTGAGTGTCGGATCAGCAGACCCGCAGACGGTATGAACATTGAGGTCGATATTCGCACCATGAATATCAGAAGAGTGAAATTGGCCTTGCCAAATGTCCAGCAAGTGACAAATCAAACATTATGGCCATTTTGCTCCTGGGATGCACTCCCTGAGTATTTTTTAACAATTCTCTATTATCATGATTAAAGTTAGAAAACATCTTGAAGAGACAGACCTCTTCTGTATACAGCAATAATACACATGAACAGTTAATACGGTCGTGCTAGAGTTTTCCATATTATTTCCATGAAGCATGATGGATTTTTCAAGGATTATCAAGCAAAAATGGGAGATAATAAACAGTAAAAATTGTTCTTGCAAGAAAGTCTTTCAGAAACCTTCTGTCTCTAACATATTTTATGACATCCTTTTTACAAGCCTCAGGAACTGTGGTTAGTGCATTGCAGAAAGCGTATGTTTGTTTTCATTTCATTATAAAAGAAAAGCTTTATTATGGAGACAGTGGAAGTTACTCGCGTAATGAGGAAGCAATGCTCTCGATGTTTGACCTTAAGATGAAGTTTTTACCAGTTTAGTCACTTTTAGCTATGTCCTTGCTATTTTATAATACATTGCTTGATAAGAGAATTATGTTAAAAACGAGCTATGAGTTTAATATTGTGCCCTATGTAAAAAAAGAAGAGCAGCATATTGCAGCTGCAGGATGGTATCACTGATAGTCAAAATGGCCACAAATATTGTACCATTTGGACACTAACAACACTATAAGGATACACCCATTGCACCAGATTAGTTCAGTGCATTCTTGAGAAATATGTCTCTGCCTGCCCCTTTTTCACTGATTTGACAAGCTGCAATCTAGGTGCTTGCACGTTAGCCTGTCAATTACATTTCTGAATGGCTAGGGAAGGATGGGAGAGGCGGAACTCCACTGATGATGTAGCTGGATTCAAACTTAGTATTTGATATATTATTTCAGATCTGCTAATAGCCAAATGGCAGAAAATGGTTTTGTGCCATATTGGCTACCAAGATTTCTGACCTGCATATGTAATATAATACAGCTGCCTGTTGAGCTAACAGATCTACGTTGAAGGGAATCTGTCAGGATTTCACATCCCAAACTATTTATATTAGCATGTCGCTCTTTCAAAGATAAGTCCAGCAGTACCTTTATGTGGTCAGTCCTTTATGCTATTACTGAAAAATCAACGTTTAAATTGATATGTAAATGAGGCTGAAGATCTGAAACGTCTATCACTTCAGAGCCCAGTGCCACCTCCTCATGCTTGACTTTAAGCCTCTATGCTGTGTGACTTCAGGCAAAGGAGCCATGAGTCAAGCAGGAGAAGCCTGTGCTTGTTGGGGGAATAGAGCTGGAGTGACAGAGGCTTCAGATCTACAGCCTCATTTGCATATTAATTCAAAAGCTGATTTCTCACTAATGGAGGGATGGTCTGACCTTTGTAAAGGAAATTTATGACTTTGAAAAAGCTACATACATAGTTTGGGGTTTAAATTCTGATAACAGGTTCCCTTTAATGAACGATTCACAACGGATCGAAAAGTATATTACTAGTCCAGAAATAGGAATGACACTCGCAGAAAATTACCTCTAGATGCATGAAGTGTCATGTGTTATACCCTACGTTCAGCTGTTATCAGCAATCCACTGTTCATATATATATATGTGTATATATATACACATATATATATATATATTTATATATACAGTGGGTACAGAAGGTATTCAGACCCATTAAAAATTTTTACTTTTTGTTTCATTGCAGCCATCTGGTAAATTCAAAAAAGATCATTTTTTTCTCATTAATGTACACTCTGCACCCCATCTTGACTGTAAAAAAACAGAAATTTATTGTAAAAGAAAAACTGAAATATCACATGATCATAAGTATTCAGACCCTTTGCTAAAACACTCATATTTAAATCATGTGCTGTCCATTTCCTTGTGATCCTCCTCGAGATGGTTCTACTCTTCATTGGAGTCCAGCTGTGTTTAATTAAACTGAAAGGACTTGATTTGTAAAGGCACACACCTGTCTACATAAGGCCTCACAGATCACAGTGCAAGTCAGACCAAACGAGAATCATGATGTCAAAGGAACTGGCCAAGGAGCTCAGAGACAGAATTGTGGCAAGGCACACGTCTGGCCAAGGTTACAAAAGAATTTATGCAGTACTCAAGGTTCCTAAGAGCACAGTGGCCTCCATAATCCTTAAATGGAAGAAGTTTGGGACCACCAGAAGTCTTCCCAGACCTGCCCGTCCAGCCAAACTGAGCAATCGTGGGAGAAGAGCCTTGGTGAGAGAGGTAAAGAAGAACCCCAAGGTCACTGTGGCTGAGCTCCACAGATGCAGTAGGGAAATGGTAGAAAGTTCCACAAAGTCAACTATCACTGCAGCCCTCCACAAGTTGGGCCTTTATGGCAGAGTGACCCGACGGAAGCCTCTCCTCAGTCCAAGACATATGAAAGCCAGCATAGAGTTTGCTAAAAAACACACGAAGGACTCCCAGACTATGAGAAATGAGATTCTCTGATTCTCTGATCTGATGAGATGAAGATAGAACTTTTTGGTGATAATTCTAAGCTGTATGTGTAGAGAAAACCAGGCACTGCTCATCACCTGCCCAATACAATCCCAACAGTGAAACATGGTGGTGGCAGCATCATGCTATGGGGTGTTTTTTCAGCTGCAGGGAAAGGACGACATGTTGCAATTGAAGGAAACTTGAATGCGGCCAAGTACAGAGATATCCTGGATGAAAATTTCTTCCAGAGTGCTCTGGACCTCAGACTTGGCCGAAGGTTCACCTTCCAACAAGACAATGACCTTAAGCACACAGCTAAAATAGCTTCAGAACAACTCTGTGACCATTCTTGACTGGCCCAGCCACAGCCCTGATGTAAATCCAATTGAGCATCTCTGTAGAGACCTGAAAATTGCTGTCCACCAACGTTCACCATCCAACCTGATGGAACTGGAGAGGATCTGCAAAGAAGAATGTCAGAGGATCCCCAAACTTGTTGAAAAACTTGTTGCATCATTCCCAAAAAGACTCATGGCTGTACTATCGCAAAAGGGTGCTTCTACTTAATACTGAGCAAAGGGTCTGAATACTTATGACCATGTGATACTTCAGTTTTTCTTTTTTAATAAATTTGCAAAAATTTCTACAGTTGTTTTTTTTCAGTCAAGATGGGGTGCAGAGTGTACTTTAATGAGAAAAAAAAATGAACTTTTTTGAATTTAACAAATGGTTGTAAATATGAAACAAAGAATGAAAATTTTTCTTTCCGTATCCACTGTATATATATTGTAGGGATTGTACTCGCTCAAGTGCGACGGGAGGCAATCAGGAGGCACATTACTTTAAAAAGTTAATGGAGTTTATTGCTTCACAAACCCACCAGAGCAAAAACAGAAAAAAATAGCCTTGAGTTCAAAACAAAGCACCAATGTCCAGTACCGCAGGCTCATCCTGGAATCTTAACACACACAGGAGGCTTTCACCTCCCCACATACAGACCATGTGTTCAGCAGTAGCCTACCTTATATAGCTAAACCATAGTTAACAACATCACATGACTAGTCATGTGGTAGTGACATCACCACAGGTCCTGAAACACATATGGAGGTATGGTGATGCCCCTACCCAGGGCTGAGGTACATCCCATCTCTCAGTGCTGCCCGTAACCCAGACCCAAGTGTATTAACCAGTCCATTAGTGCTTACGTGCACTAAAGAAAAGTCTCCGGGTTACATCACAGAGACTAGCCATCTCTGTGATACATGCCTTCCATCTACTATACAACCCTTAACCACGCTACATACCTCCCCCCTCTGCCTAAAGCCGTGGGGGCTTGGCACTTTCTCCCACTAGACAAGGGATTCTTGAGAGGGCATCAGCATTACTGTGTAGCTTCCCTGCCCTATGTTCTACCTGGAAACTAAAGTCCTGCAGGGCTAAGAACCAGCGGGTGACCCTAGCATTTTACCCTTTGTTTCCCTCATCCATCGGAGAGCGGCATGGTCGGATATCAATCTAAACTTACGTCCCACCAGATAGTACTGTAACGTGTCCACCGCCCACTTTATGGCCAAGCACTCCTTCTCTACGACTGAGTAATTCCTTTCACATGAAGATAGCTTCCTACTCAGGTAAAGGACAGGCTGCTCCTCCCCATGTATCTCCTGTGAAAGGACTGCTCCTAATCTGACATCTGAGGCATCTGTCTGAAGAATAAACTCTTTCTTAAAGTCCGTGGCCATCAGAACGGTTGCTTACACAGAGCCCCTTTCATTTCTTGGAAGGCCGACTCCGCCTCTTCGGACCATCTAACCATTACTGATTTTGTCCCTTTAAGAAGATCGGTCAGAGGTGCAGCCACCGTGGCGAAGTTTGGGATGAACCTCCTGTAATATCCCACGATCCAGGAAAGCTTTAATTTGCTTTTTGTATAACGGTCTTGGCCATGTTTAAATTGCCTCGATTTTACTGACTTTGGGTTTTATTTCGCCACAACCACTACATATCTCATGTACTTGGCTTCTACTTTACCCAAGGCACACTCCTTCTGGTTTATTGTAAACCCCGCCTCCCTTAGAGCATCAAACACTGCTTGGACAGTTTCCAGATGACTCTCCCAGTCCGGGCTAAAGATGACGATATCATCCAGGTACGCAGCGGCGTATAGCTTATGAGGTGCAAGGATTCTATCCATAGCCTCTGGAAGGTAGCCGGAGCTCCCTGCAGGCCAAACGGCATCCGGACATACTGGAAGCATCCATCTGGTGTAGAAAATGCCGTCTTCGCCTTAGCTTCCTGGGCCATGGGGATCTGCCAATATCCCTTCGTCAAATCCAAGGTGGTTATGTACCTGGTGGGCCCAAGTCTTTCGATGAGCTCATCAACGCGTGGCATGGGATATGCGTCGAACTTGGAGACCTCATTCAGCTTCCGATTGTCATTGCAGAACCTCCATTCACCATCAGGTTTTGGGACCAGGACAATCGGGCTAGCCCAACAGCTCTTGGATTCCTCAATGACCCCGAGCTTCAACATACGCTCCACCTCCTTGGAGATTACTTCTCGACGAGCCTCAGGGATTCGATAAGGCTTCACATTCACCCGCACATGTGGCTCTGTCAGGACTTCATGCTCTACAACCTTCATGCACCCGGCAACTCTGAAAACAAGTTCCTGTTCTTCTGGAGCAATTCCCGACACTGCTGTTTCTGGGCCTTCGATAGTGTCTCTGCTACCATAACCCCTTCAACCTCACCTTCTGGGTTGCCCAGCAAGCATGGAGTTAACGCTGGCTCTCTATCTTGCCAGGGCTTGATGAGGTTGACATGGTAGACCTGGTTTGGTTTCCGTCTTCCTGTTTGGTGAATCCTATAGTTTACTTCACCAAACTTCTCCACCAACTCATATGGCCCTTGACATTTGGCCAAGAACTTGCTCTCCACCGTCGGAACTAGCACGAGTACTCGGTCTCCCCGATTGAACTGTCTCACGCTGGCTGACCGGTTGTAGACCCTGGCCTGAGCTTCTTGTGCCTGGCGGAGGTGTTCCTTCACGATTGACATCACCTTTGCAATCCTCTGCTGCATCAGTGCCACATGCTCAATGAGGCTTCTGTGGGGCGTAACTTCTGCTTCCCAAGTTTCCTTGGCTATATCCAGGAGACCTCGCGGATGTCGGCCATACAGAAGCTCGAATGGCGAGAACCCCGTGGAGGCCTGTGGAACTTCACAGATGGACAACATCAGATATGGTAATAGACAGTCCCAGTCATAGAATCATAGAATGGTAGAGTTGGAAGGGACCTCCTGGGTCATCTGGTCCAACCCCCTGCTCAAAGCAGGATTCTCTAAATCATCCCAGACAGATGTCTATCCAGCCTCTGTTTGAAGACTTCCATTGAAGGAGAACTCACCACTCTTGTGGCAGCCTGTTCCACTCATTGATCACCTAACTGTCAAAAAGTTTTTTCTAATATCTAATCTGTGTCTCCTCCCATTCAGTTTCATCCCATTGCTTCTAGTCTTTCCTTGCGCAAATGAGAATAAAGATGATCCTTCTACAATGTGACAGCCCTTGAGATATTTGTAGACAGCTATTAAGTCTCCTCTCAGTCTTCTTTTTTGCAAGCTAAACATTCCCAAATCCTGCAACCGTTCCTCATAGGACATGGTTTGCAGACCGGTCACCATTCTGGTGGCTCTTCTCTGAACTTGCTCCAGTTTGTTGATGTCTTTTTTAAAATGTGGTGCCCAAAACTGGACACAGTATTCCAGATGAGGTCTGACCAAAGAGGAGTAGAGGGCAATAATGACCTCACGTGATCTAGACTGTATGCTTCTGTTGATACATCCTAGAATTGCATTTGCCTTTTTTGCTGCTGCATCACACTGTTGACTCATGTTAAGTCTGTGATCAATTAGTATACCCAAGTCTTTTTCACATGTGCTGTTACTTAGCCCTATTCCTCCCATTTTGTATATGCTTTTTTCATTTTTATTGCCCAGATGTAGTACTTTGCATTTTTCCCTGTTAAAATCCATTCTGTTAGTTGCTGCCCACTGCTCCAGTTTATGTATATCTTTTTGAATCCTCTCTCTCTCTTCTCTAGTATTAGCTACCCCTCCTAGCTTTGTGTCATCAGCAAATTTGATCAGTTTACCCTCAATTCCTTCATCTAAATCATTGATAAAGATGTTGAACAATACAGGGCCCAAAACAGAGCCTTGTGGTACCCCACTTGAGACATTCTTCCAACTGGATGTGCAGCCATTTACAACCACTCTTTGGGTCCGATCACTAAGCCAGTTATGAATCCACCTAACAGTTGCCTTGTCCATTCCATACTTAGTCATTTTTTCAATAAGGATTGTGTGAGATACTTTGTCAAATGCTTTGCTGAAGTCAAGATATACTATATCTACAGCATTTCCCTGATCCACCCAGTCAGTGATTCTGTCATGAAGGAAATTAAGTTAGTCTGACATGACTTATTAGTTACAAACCCATGCTGACTCTGTTTAATCACTTCATTCTTATCCAGGTACTTGCATACATGTTCTTTAATAATTTGTTCAAAGATCTTTCCTGGTATAGAAGTCAGACTCACCGGCCTGTAGTTCCCTGGGTCCACCTTCTTCCCCTTTTTGAAGATAGGAACAACATTTGCTCTTCTCCAGTCTTCTGGGACTTCTCCTGTTCTCCAAGAATTTTCAAAGATTATGGACAGTGGTTCAAGAATTTCTTCTGCTATCTCCTTCAGTACCCTGGGGTGTAATTCATCTGGACCTGGAGACTTGAATTCACTTAGGTTAGTGTTTCCTCACTGTCTTTTTGTTTATAGATATCCTTGATTCTTCTATTCCTTTAATAGGACAGTGAAGATCAGTTGATGTTACATTTCCTTTCTGAGAGAAAACAGATGCAAAATAGGAATTTAAAAGTTCAGCCTTCTCAACATCCTGACTTACCATTTCATCATTTTCATCCTGTAAAAATCCTATAGCATCTTTGACTTTTCTTTTACTTTTGACGTATCCCCAAAATCCTTTTTTGTTGCTTTTGACGTCACTTGCAAGCCTTAATTCATTGTCAGCTTTAGATAATCTGATTTGTGCCCTGCAGGTTCTGCAGACGGCATTATATTCTTCTTTAGATATGCCTCCCTCTTTCCATTTGATAAACATTTTCTTTCTTCCTTTTTAGCATGTGTTTAAGTTCTATGTTCATCCATCCTGGTTTCCTTAAATGCTTCCCATTCTTCCCTCTTTTCGGAATTGTTAACGATTGTGCTTTGAGAATCTCATTTTTCAAGATTTTCCATCCTTCCTGGACATTTTTGTCCTTAAGGATATCCAGCCATTGGATCCTCCAATTCTCTTTCTGAGTTCCTTAAAATCTGCCTTTCTGAAATCTAACCTTGACGTCTGAGTCTTCACAGACTACCGTCTTTCTTTATGGCTTTTCTTAGCATGCTCTTTAGTGTCTTGTTGAATCTCTCAACAAGGCCATCTGACTGAAGATGGTACACCGAAGTTCTCAACTGGGAGATTTGCAGGACCCTGCACAACTCCCTCATCACTTTGCTCATAAAATGTGTCCCCTGGTCGGTTAGGATCTCCTTCGGCAAACCTGTCCAGGAAAACACATGGACCAACTCGCGGACTCATCCTGGAATCTTAACACACACAGGAGGCTTTCACCTCCCCACATACAGACCATGTGTTCAGCAGTAGCCTACCTTATATAGCTAAACCATAGTTAACAACATCACATGACTAGTCATGTGGTAGTGACATCACCACAGGTCCTGAAACACATATGGAGGTACGGTGATGCCCCTACCCAGGGCTGAGGTACATGGGCAGCCCTACTCTCCCATCTCTCAGTGCTGCCCGTAACACGGACCCAAGTGTATTAACTTAACTTAGTGATTACGTGCACTAAAGAAAACTCTCCGGGTTAATCACAGAGACAAGACATCTCTGTGACATATTCCTCCCGTCTACTATACAACCCTTAGCCACGCTACAATATATATATATGATTACAGATACATTTTTATGAGAATTTTAAAGTAGCAACTTTTAGTGTATGTGCACACATTGAGTACTGCACCATTTCTGCATCTATTGTCATCATTTGGCAGGAAAAGCGCAGTGTAGAATATGTGCATTTTTTGCGTATTTGTATGTGCTTTTTGCATGTGTTTTTGGACAGCAATGAGTGCTAGATGGATAATAGATAACAGATATTGATAGATATGCAGCCAGACGTATGGACAGACATATAATTGAACAACCCCCGACATATTATAAAATTGCACCCTGTGGAGCTTATTAGACAGCTTTTTAGGATTAAATAAATACATTTAAACACTGACATGGGGTCCCCTCCATTTTTTGTAACCAGCAGTGGTAAAGCAGCCAGCCGTGAGCTGATATTAGGCTGGGAAGGTCCCTGGTTTTCAGGCCCTTCCCAGCCTAAAAATACCAGCCATCAGCCCCCCCAGAAATGGCACATCACTTTAGATGTGCCAATTCTGGTGCTTTGCCTTGGCTCTTCCGATTCCCCTGGTGCATTGGCCATCAGGGTAATGTTAGTTGGGCCTGATGTCAGCTATGAATTGTCCAAAAACACAGCTGGCATGAAGCCCTTGTGTTCGTAACATACAGGTGTCTATCAGACATCCCTATTACTAACCCAGTATGTAAAAAGAAACAAGACACACAAAAATACCTTATTGAAATAAACACTCCCTGACACTATCCATCGTTCACCAATTCATAAAAAAAAGAAGTTCCCACGCAGGTTCGCTCTGCAGCCACTATTACATTGTGTGTCCAGTTCCACAATTTGGTGAAAGCTCTTCTTTAATAAGGAATATGCATCACAAAACAACAAATACTGAAAAAAAGCAAACCTCATACAACTACATCTATAAAAAATAAATAATATTAAGGTTTCTAGCATATGACAATAAAACGGTGGTACAGAGGTTGTGAGGGATCTCACAGGGGAAGGGAGGGTCGACTTCGCTCACGTTGAGGGGAGGGGAGAGAAGGACCTAGAAGGGGCACCACCACTTGCCTCTAGTCAGTCAGGGAACTGCACCTAGGGCAAGTAGTCGCCTGAAAGGCTTCCTTATATGGAATTCCTGGGTGAATGTGGACACCTCTGTCAGCAAAGCCTGCCTTTATGGGTAAGTAGGGACCTGCTGTAATCAAAATCACCACATGATGATGGGCGGAGTGCTCGGTCAGTAAGCCAACACAGAAGTAAGAGAAAACTGACTGGCACATCAATACTGGTGCGAATAGGTGCATACCAGGAGCAGCTACCTCCATAGACAATATACAAAAAAAGGTTGCATTCTATCGTGCCAAAGCATGTCAATGTGAAATATGAAACATGAATAACAACTGACCGAGCACTTCGCCCATCACCATGTGGTGATTTTGATTACAGCTGGTCCCTACTTACCCATAAAGGCATGCTTTGCTGACAGAATTGTCCACATTCACCCAGGAATGCAGATATCAGCCTAATAGAGGTATGTTCACACAGGCAGGGACCCATAAGTTTTGAGACCACCTTGACGATGGTTTATGGACATACATTATTTGGCCAAATTTTGTGCAAAGCGTCTCATTCATTTTTTCCTAATGTTCAGAAGCCATATTGCTATTCATGTTTCATATTTCACATTGACATGCTTTGGCACGATAGAGTGCAACCTTTTTTTGTATATTGTCTATGGAGGTAGCTGCTCCTGGTATGCACCTATTCGCACTAGGAATAAATAGGGTACTGTTATGATTTGGTAACTGAGGAGGACCGGAGCAAAACAGCAAGGCAGCCGAACACCTGAGAGGTTGAAAACTAATGGGTTGCAGATTCCTAAACTAACCGCACAACTAGAAGCAGTCGTGGAGCATACCTACGGTGGTCCTAGACGCCTCGGCACAGCCGGAGAGCTAGCTACACCTAAAGATAGAAACAGGAAAGCTAATTGCCCCGGAGTAGAGCCCAAAGGAATAGGCAGCCCCCAAACACATGACAGAGAAGACGAAACACAAATGCAGGCAGAAAATAGAGTGAGCAAACGCTGGGGCCAAACACTGCCTAAATAGGACAGGACAGGACAGAATACTATCTGCAACCCAGCAAAACCCTAGCAAAACTTCCAACACCTCTGATTTCAAAAATGCTGAGATCACACGATCTCGCCACCCACTAAATCAGATCTCAGTGTGAACAAGGCTAACCCGCAGCCACTTAAAAAGCAGGGAAAGAGCAATTGAACAAATAACAGTGGCTACTGAAAAACAGAGAGTAGCACTGGCCCCAGGAGGGGACATGGCTAACCTCCACAAAGGTTCAGACAAAAATGGAAATAGCAAACACAATAGAAACAAGCAGAAAATATCTTATCTGGCGAAGGCAAGACACCAGCAGACTTCCAAATGAACCAGGAAACAACAATTGATCACCGGCGAGGATCACGGAAGGCAGCTCCCTTATGTTATGCTGCGGTAGCTAAGGAGAGCAGGCAAAAATGGCAATACACCAGAGAGGTTGGAATCTATTGGATTGCAGTACCCTGACTAACCACCACAACTAAAGGCAGCCGTGTAGCGTTCCTACGTTGGTCCTAGACGCCTCTTCACAGCCTGAGAGATTAACTACACCTAAAGATAGAAAGAGGAAAGCTATCTGCCCCGGAGCAGATCCCCAAAGAACATAGGAAGCCCCCAAACATGTAATGGCGGTTAGACAAGAGGAAATACAGACACAGACAGAAAATAGTATGAGCAAACGCTGGGGCCCAATCTGCCTAGACAGAAAAGGATAGAAAGGATACTCACTGCAATCAAAAAAAAAACATAAAAAATGCCAACGCTACTGATTGCAAAAACACCTGAGATCACACAACCTCTACCACCTAAATCAGTTCTCTGGTGTAACAAACTAAGCCGCAGCCACTGAAAAAACTGGAAAAGGCAAATGAACAAATAACAGTGGCTCCAGCGGAACTGAGAGGAGCCCAAGCCCACCGGGGGGACTTGGCTAACCTCACAGAAATGCAGAGAAAAATGCAAATGGTAAGCACAAAAACAAAAACAGAAAATATCTTATCTGAAAGCAGAAGAAGAGGCAAGACTCAGCAAGCTTCCAAGTGAACCAGGAACCACAGTTGAGACAAGAACAATTTGATCACCGGCAAGCATGATGGGAGGGAACCTCCCTTATATCAAGCCAGTCTGTGACTCCTGATTGCCAATCCTCATTGAATGGTTCAGTACTGTTTGTAACCACCAGAGGGAGCTTCTGCCCAGAATTCATTTCCAAAACATTCACAACAGTACCCCCCCTTAGGAGGGGTCACCGAACCCTCATTTGTGCAACCAGGTCGGTCAGGATGAGCTCGGTGATACGCACGGATCAGAAGCAAACACCCAAGAATTGTCCTCCTGACCATAACCTCTCCACTTAACCAAATACTGGAGTTTCCGTCTAGAAAAACGAGAATCCAATATTTTCTCAACCACATACTCCAGATTGCCCTCAACCAAAACAGGGTCAGGAGGCACAGCCATAGGAACCTCTGGCTCAACAAACCTCTTCAATAAGGACTTGTGGAACACGTTATGGATCTTAAATGTCCCTGGAAGAAGTAAACAAAAGGAAACAGGATTAAGAATCTCCATGATATTATAAGATCCAATGAACCTAGGCTTAAACTTAGGAGATGCAACTCTCATAGGGATATTTCTTGAGGACAACCAGACCAAGTCCCCCACTTCAAACCGAGGACCATCAGTCCTATGCCGGTTGGCAAACCGCTGGGCCTTCTCCTGAGAGAGGGACAACCTCTCCACTACCTGGTCCCAAATCTGCTGCATACACTCCACAACAGAGTCAACACCCGGACAGACAGAAGCCTCCGTCTGTCCAGAAGAAAATCGAGGGTGAAACCCAAAATTGCAGAAAAATGGAGACATCAAAGTGGCAGAGCTAGCCCTATTATTAAGAGCAAACTCAGCCAAAGGCAAAAAAGAGACCCAGTCATCCTGATCAGCAGACACAAAGCATCTCAGATAAGTCTCCAATGTCTGGTTTGTTCTCTCAGTTTGTCCATTGGTCTGAGGATGAAAAGCAGAAGAGAAAGACAATTGAACACCAAGTTTAGAACAAAAAGTCCTCCAAAATCTGGAAACAAACTGGACTCCTCTGTCAGACACAATGTTTCTCCGAATGCCGTGTAACCGAACCACGTGCTGAAGGAACAAAGGCACCAATTCGGAGGAGGAAGGCAACTTAGGTAATGGCACAAGATGTATCATCTTGGAAAACCTATCACAAATCACCCAGATAACGGTCATTCTTGAGAATCAGGGAGGTCGGAAATAAAATCAATAGAGTTATGGGTCCATGGTCTCTTGGGCACAGGCAATGGCATCAACAAACCACTAGAGCGAGAGCAAGGCTTGGAGCAAGAGCAAGTCCCACAGGACTGCACAAATTCCTTAATGATGGAAACACGGCACTCAAAAATAGAGTTTTGTGGTGCACAAGTAGGGTATCCAGCCAATACTAATGGTAAACATAAACTTGGCACTCAATAAAGAAAATAGTAGAGAAAATTATTTCTGCTGTGGTTTCTTCTATTGTCATCCAAAATAGATGTGAAAGTGGTTGTTAAATGTTTTCGGCCTAAACACAATTGGCCTTCATCAGAACCTTATTTTAACAGAAGCTGGTATTGAACTAAGCAATAGTATGGGACAGACCTCTATTTTGAGGTGAAACCACAGAGGACATTGCAGGCTTTCAAGGAAAGCTGACTGGTTCAAAAAGGGGAAGCGCTGAATGCTATCTATATAGCTGAGGAATGGCGCTGAAGCCGGTGGCTCGTATGCTGGGAACCGCCTGGGGAGCAGAGCTTTAGAGTTAGGCCGAAAACGTTTAACAACCACTTCACATCTATTTGGATGACAATAAAAGAAACCACAGCAGAAATAATTTTCTCTACTATTTTCTTTATTGAGTGCCAAGTTTATGTTTACCATGCACAAATTCCTTGACGTCACGAGACAAAGTAGGCCACCAAAAGGACCGACTCACCAAGTCTCTGGTACCAAAAATTCCGGGATGACCGGCCAACGCGGAACAATGAATCTCAGACATCACACTCTTTTTCCACGGTCTGGGACAAACAATTTCCCAATAGGGCAGCGCTCGGGTTTATCCTCCTGACACCCTTCCAGAGCCAGTCTCAAATTGGGCGAGATGGCGGAAAGAACTACACCTCTTTCAAAATAACAGCAGGATCAGATAACTCAGGAGAGTCCGCAAGGAAACTCCTCGAGAGGGCATCCGCCTTAACATTCTTAGTGCCAGGAAGAAAGGAAACCACAAAATTAAAACGTGTGAAAAACAAGGCCCACCTGGCCTGTCTAGGACCAAGTCGCTTGGCTGATTCCAGATAAACCAGATTCTTATGGTCCGTGAGGACCACCACCTGATGTTTGGCTCCCTCCAGCCAATGTCTCCACTCTTCAAAAGCCACTTCATGGCCAATAACTCCCGATTACCCATGTCATAATTTACGTTCAGTTGGAGAAAATTTTCGAGAGAAAAGGCACAAGGGTTATTTTTAGAGGTCTCAGGATCTCTTTGGGACAAAACGGCACCTGCCCCAATTTCAGAGGCATCAACCTCCACCTGAAATGGCAGAGAAACATCAGGCTGCCGTAGAACAGGAGCAGAAGTGAGTCTCTGCTTAAGTTCCTGAAACGCAGAGACTGCCTCAGGAGGCCAATTCACCACATCAGAACCCTTTTTGGTCAAATCAGTCAATGGTTTAATAATAACAGAGAAATTACCAATAAATTTACGATAAAAATTGGCAAAACCCAAGAATCTCTGAAGAGCCTTTAATGAAGTAGGTTGGACCCAATCACAGATGGCCTGAACCTTGACCGGGTCCATTTCAATAACAGATGGAGACAAAATAAATCCCAGAAATGAGATCCTCTGTACGCCAAAAAGACACTTTGATCCCTTCACATACAGAGCATTCTCTCTCAAAATCTGGAACACAGTCCGAACATGTTTCACATGAGAGTCCCAGTCATTGGAAAAAATCAAGATATCATCCAAATAAACAATCAGAAATTTATCCACAAAATCCCTGAAAATGTCATTCATGAAGGACTGTAAGACGGAAGGAGCATTAGTGAGCCCAAAGGGCATCACTAGGTACTCAAAATGCCCGTCTGGGGTAATTAAATGCCGTCTTCCATTCATCCCGCGCTT
>JARQOD010011534.1:0-23077 GCA_033576555.1 Oophaga sylvatica
TCTCTTACACCTAAATATGATATCTATTACATCTGCATCACAAAAGAAAAGAAAATTCAAGTCTTTACTAAAGCCAGATAAAAAATTTGGACATCTATGGCATAGGATTAAAAACATGCTCTTGAATGTTTTAGAATGAACATGTTTTTAATCCTATGCCATGGATGTACAAATTTAACCTGGGTGGAACAAAGACTTGAATTTTATCTTATTTTGTGAAGAGGATCCTTTTTCCCTTTTGCATCTATTACTGGTGGTCAACTGTGGAGCCCAGCTTCGTCTGGATTCATATCTCCCGGAAGGGTGCGCAGAAGGAATTCAGCACTAGAGGTCCCAATATACATTCACACACCTTCACCCATCCCTAGGACCACCAGAGGGAGCTGTATAGTGATATAAAAGGAGGGTGAAGCCAGGAAAGTGAGTTGAGTCAGGTTGGAGAAGGGTGCAGCAAGGAGGAGAGCTCAGCTCAGACAGAGCCAGTGTGTGTATACTCGAGTGAGGGCCCGAGTAGGCCAAAGGCGAGTGGAAAGAGAAGTAGTAGTAGAAAGGGTAGAGGAGCCCCAACGAGTACATACCGGAAGCCGGGTCCGAGCTTATAGGGATCTTAACGACCCAGTAGGAGACACCGGAAACCTGAGGACTACAGGTCTCAGGAGCCCTATAGAGCTGATACGTAACTGGGTCAGGATTACAGAGTCAGGCAGTGCACTGTCAGCAGGACTGTGTAGTTCAAGAGAAGGCCCTACCACAAGGTCAGCCGGGCGTAGGACGGAGACAAACTCAGGCCTAGCTTCATGCAGGTCAGAGACTTATTATAGGAGACAGGAGGCCCTATACCTACTCAGTGGGAGAATCTGGATGTGCACCCTTCACCCTACAGCGCTCCGGGATGTGCCTGCAACATCTTCAGTAAAGGTACCAAAGTGACTTGTGTGTGTGTTCGCCTTCTTGTACCTACCCTGCCTGGTTCCCCTCCGTCCTGTATTCCTACACATCTACCTGCCCTGAAGGACTCAGCCTCATCTATGGGAGGCCTAACATCTAGCTGCACAACACCAACCCTTCAGTGTATCTGCACAGCAGTGCTGGTCACCCTGACCAGGTACCACAGGTGGCGTCACGAACATTCATATAAACACCTAATTCCCTGTAAATACATCCCATTAACAGTGAGCGCCCAGGGCCACGGACTGAGCTGTGTTGCTGTGACATCCCCTATAGAAGTCTATAGGCTCAGGTCCGAGTCCCCGCGGCCCTGGCGGGCGGCTCATTTTTGGTGTCCCCGCACAGGATTCTGAAGCTCGTTTTTGTGCTAAAGACTGTATTTGCCATCTTTGTGACTTTGCCGCCATTTGCCGCCATTTTGCCGCCATATTCGCGCCATGAGGCGCTGGTGAAGAAGGAGGGCGTGAATTTGTGAGCGTGCGCTTCCCCAGTGGCACGAAAATAATGGTCGCCAAGTCCAAGTGTTACTACAATATTCGGACATGCCCCACAGCCAAGCAGATCCGCCTCCTCGGTGGGAGGAAAAGAACGCGAAGGCCCCACCTCTATACTAAAGAGCAGGACCCTCCGGATGATGTCGGCACCCTCCCTGCATCGGACGCTGATGCTGCACTGGAGGAGCTGGCCCGGCACCGGGCAGAAGTAGAACGGATGAAGCAGAGCTGGCGGGCTCTGGAGCTGTGGTTGGAGCAGAGCCGACCGCTCCGAACACCCGTGTCACAGGCACCTGGATCCGAACAAGGAATGAGCCCCGTCGCCGATGCTGCAGCGGCCTTACCTGTCCCCACAGAGGAGTCGGCGGAGGAACGGCTTCCCACGCCACCTGCACCAGCTACAAGTCTGCCGCCCGTGTCTTCGGAGGTAGCCGGGTCCTGCGACGTAAAGAGCCGGAATGAGCTGACTCCGCAACCAGTTCATGAGCCGGCTCCGCAACCAGCTCCCGAGCCGGCTCCCCAACCAGTTCCTGAGCCGGTTCCAGCACCTGACTGTATGGAGCGTCGCCAGGAGCAACGGATGCGGCAGATGAGAGGTACTGTGCATGAGCTGCGGTGGCAGGGGGCTATAAGAGACTTCCGGCTAAGAGGGGTACCAGGTAGCCCCGGTGCCACCACCTGCAAATAATTAAATGATAACCCGGATAGGGTCTATTAACTGTAAATAGTTTTCTGTGTGATCTTATGCTTTGATCGATAGTGCTATGTTTTCATATATGAACTGCGTGGCTGAGGACTTTGCCAGCCCAAAAACTCTAATGTATATAGTTAGCACTCAGGTGCTCCATCTTGGTTTTACGTGAACCTTTCTACCTCAGAAGTTTAAAACCCATTTGGTGTGCCAAAGGTGAGGTCTGAAGAAGAGATCTAGTAAAGTCTTGCAGCCCACCCAGGACCACCGTTGGAGGTTTGGAGCGGGTCCTCCACAAGTATCAGTGTGTGGCCCAGCTGCGCCAGGCACACATATTCCAGGAAAATGCACAAGAAGGTAACCGTGAAGCTTGATATTCATTCACGTCACTCACATTTCCCAACACACCCACTAGGGGTATAAAAGGCAGTGACACGTAGCAGTCAGAGTCATTCAAGCTTCCTGTCTTAGGACAGTGCAAGTCAGTCTGGACTTGGAGGGAGAGGAGTTCAGTCAGAGTTCAGTCTAGTTCCTGACTCAGGACAAGACACACCGTTCAGTATCACTTCAGTCTAGTCTTGGAGGAAGTGGAGTGCAGACTAGATTCTGGCAGAGCAAGTTCATGAAGTGGAGTCTGGTTTGAGTGTAAGGAGTCACTCTAGCCCAGTCAGAACTACAAAGCCAGTACCTCAGCACAAGCTACCTGTATTCCTTGGAAAGTGGAAGGTGACTCTCGGAGCTACAGCATGTACACAGTTTGACAGAGTTCCTGTGCGCTGCTCTGGACAGGGTCTGAGAAAGGAAGGAAAGAAGGAAGGTAATCACAGGAGCTGCGACAGTGAGTGTACTGAGAACTGTTCAGTGAGCTCTGGAGAAAAGCTGACATTTTACATCATTGCTACTAGTGCTTATGTTAAGAGCAAGAGTAGGACGAGAGGCACAGTGGAGAAAGATAGAGACAAGTGCATCAGGTACCGGATTACCCGCACTAATTCACCGGACACCGGGGTCCGAAGAATTGCTAGTGCTTTACGCCTAGTAATAAGAAACACCGGAGGCCTTCCTGGACTTCAAGTCACAGAAGGTAGCCCTAAGCGCTGATACGTAAACGGAGTCAGGTAGAACAAGGACCTTGAGTGGGACGCTACAAAAGTAGGGACTCTGTTCTCACCAACTAGAAGGCTCTACCACAATGTCGGCCGGGCGTTGCAGCTATTGAACGAGCTGGAGACTGACAGAGTTAACTTGACTTCATGCAAGTTTGTACTCACACATATACAAGGTTAAAGGAGGCCTCTAACCTGCTCAGCGGTTTATCTGAATGTGCATTCTCCACCCCGACCAGCTTCCCGGGACCTGCCTGAAACATCTACAAGTAAAGGTATGGAAAGAGATTGCCTTGTGTGAGACTGTTTCATTTACTACACCCTGCATCACCATAGACTTCCAGGGACCAGTCTCGCCTGTGGGAGACTTACCATCTAGCTGCCCCATAACATCCCCTGTGAAGATCCATATAGCAGCGCTGGTCCAATTGATCAGATACCACAGGTGGCGTCACAAACTAACTACAAATCCCCTGTAAATACATCCCCCATTAAATGACCGCCCAGGGCCACGGACCGAGTCCTGCTGCCAGTGACAAACCCCATAGACTTTCATGGGCTCGGTGCCGAGTACCCCATAGCCCTGGTACCCACACCACTTGGTGTGTGCGACTCACTTTTGGCGTCACGAACAGGATACGGAGCTTGCAAAATTGTGAGTCCTGTGTTGCCTATATTGACTGTTTTATGCAGAAAAGACTGTTTGCTGTTTTGTCATTTTTGGCGCCAAATACCGCCATTTTTACCGCCATATTCGCGCCCTGAGGCGCTGGTGAAGAAGGTGGGTGTGCATTCGTGGGCGTGTACCCCCCTGTGGCGCGAAAGTTATGGCCGCCCTCTCAAAATGTTATTATAATGTGAGATCCTACCCCACTGCAAGGGAGATCCGCCTTCTTTTAATCTTCTATGCAAAAAAGAGGAAGCGCAAATCCCGCCTCCACGGAGGAGACCAGATTGTTCCTGATGGAGAACACAGTCTGGCCTGGGAGAGATAGAAGGACAAGAGCAGCTATGCAGTGGAGCGGTGGAGCGCAGGCACTGCTCCCCAGAGATGCTGTTGTTTGAACCGGAGCCATCCCTAATACAGAAACTTCAGCAAACCTTGCTGGAGTGCAAGGAGGAGAATGCGGCGCTTAAAAAGTTAATCCAGCGCCAGGCAGACATGAAGGAGACCGAGGGACGCTGGCGTGCCCAGACACAGCGGCTGCTGTGGGACGCAGTGTTCTCTCCCGCAGACATAACGCCATCACCTGACTTTCCTAAGTCCCTGCTGAAGAAGGCTGAAGGACAACCGGAGGCCGCCCCCAAAAGAGCTGTACCTGATCCCACCGATGGAGAGGTGGAGGAGAAGGAGGCTGAGGAGGCCCTGCCCGTTCCGGAGTGCCAGCCAGGCAAGGAGGCCGCAGTAGATTACAGTTCCCCGGTAGGAACACCGGAGGGGTTTCAGCCATCACTGCCGGAAATAGACTGGGAGCAAATGGAGTACCTTGACGACATCACCTATGCTGCAAAAGTGGAGCATGAGGAGCTGTGTCGTGAGAAGGAGAGACAACGGCAGCAGGAGGAGAGAGAAATACAGCAGTTCCGTCAGCGGTACATGGAAGAGCTCCTCGCCGACAAGGAGAGTGTTCGCCGTGATAAAGGTACACTCCGGGAACCGCGGCGCCAGGGGTGCGTAACGGACTTCAAACTCCGCAAAGGCTGGGGCTTTATCCGTGAGCCGGGCCTATATCCGGGAGTCTTTGTGAGCCGCCGGGATGTAGAGTCCCACCTGCCCATCGGTCATCCGGGAAGGGATCTCATTAATGGGGACATCGTCAGTTACACTCGACACTGGGGTTTAAAGGGATGGTATGCCCTAAATGTCTCTATTGTCAGTGACCCCATCCCCGACGCCGGTAACGTACACTATGCCGCAGCGTCCCAGTCCCGGGCCCCAACAGCACCAGACCGCGCACCAGCATCGTCCCCTGCGTACGCCTCTCTATCTACGTCTCATACCGCATCGCAACCTACGTCCTCCTCTACACCTAGATCTTGTCCAGCATCGTACCCTGCGTACACTTCTGCACCGCAACCTACGTCACGTTCTGCATCGCAATCTGCGACCTGTCCTGAATCGCAAGTAACTGCGGCACCTGCAGCAACGCAACTAGCGTCGTACATGAAAAAAGTACCCGGTGGGACCACAGTAAGAATGAAGGCTGTAGCGACCCAAACCTACATCGCAGGACATGATATCCTGGTAATGGGTACCCAAGGGCATCGTGTACTTCTGTCCCCAGGGATGGAAAAAGTAATGGTCACAAGCAAGAAAGATGAAACACAGTAGGACCCAGACAGGGTTTACTGCATCAGAAAATGTAAAAAGTTTTTGAAGAAAGTTATGAAGAAGTTTACAGAAGAATTTGCACTTTATTATTGATAGATGTCTAAATGTTTTGAATAATGTTTACATATTTAAAAGTAGAATACCCGGCTGGGTACAGAGTAAAAAGCTAAAGAGTTAAATAGTGAAAGTAAAGAGTTAATAATTCTTGAAATGTTTTATCATGCACAGGACTGCGTGGCTGTGGACTGTGCCAGCCCAAAGACTCTCAATGTAAATAGTTTGCGCTTCGGTGCTACATCTTGGTTTTACACAAAACCATATCTACCTCTGAAAGAAAACCCGTGTGGTGTGGCCTTGAGTGAGGTCTGCAACAGAGAAGTCCTGCAGCCCACCCAGGACCCACGTGGGAGGTTTGGTGCGGGTCCTCCACAAGAATCTTGTCTTGTATTTATGAAAGTGTTTTTGATACTTTTATATTTTTCTAATGTACAAATTGTAACGTTCCAGAGTCCTTACCTCTCGCAAGGGAAGAGTTAAAACTGTTTGATGTTATATGCAAAACAAAATGTTTTCTTTTCTCTTTTACAGCCCAGGAGTGCTGTGTTTAACCAAGGGGGTATGTGTGGCCCAGCTGCGCCAGGCACACATATTCCAGGAAAATGCACAAGAAGGTAACCGTGAAGCTTGATATTCATTCACGTCACTCACATTTCCCAACACACCCACTAGGGGTATAAAAGGCAGTGACACGTAGCAGTCAGAGTCATTCAAGCTTCCTGTCTTAGGACAGTGCAAGTCAGTCTGGACTTGGAGGGAGAGGAGTTCAGTCAGAGTTCAGTCTAGTTCCTGACTCAGGACAAGACACACCGTTCAGTATCACTTCAGTCTAGTCTTGGAGGAAGTGGAGTGCAGACTAGATTCTGGCAGAGCAAGTTCATGAAGTGGAGTCTGGTTTGAGTGTAAGGAGTCACTCTAGCCCAGTCAGAACTACAAAGCCAGTACCTCAGCACAAGCTACCTGTATTCCTTGGAAAGTGGAAGGTGACTCTCGGAGCTACAGCGTGTACACAGTTTGACAGAGTTCCTGTGCGCTGCTCTGGACAGGGTCTGAGAAAGGAAGGAAAGAAGGAAGGTAATCACAGGAGCTGCGACAGTGAGTGTACTGAGAACTGTTCAGTGAGCTCTGGAGAAAAGCTGACATTTTACATCATTGCTACTAGTGCTTATGTTAAGAGCAAGAGTAGGACGAGAGGCACAGTGGAGAAAGATAGAGACAAGTGCATCAGGTACCGGATTACCCACACTAATTCACCGGACACCGGGGTCCGAAGCGTTGCTAGTGCTTTACGCCTAGTAATAAGAAAACACCGGAGGCCTTCCTGGACTTCAAGTCACAGAAGGTAACCCTAAGCGCTGATACGTAAACGGAGTCAGGTAGAACAAGGACCTTGAGTGGGACGCTACAAAAGTAGGGACTCTGTTCTCACCAACTAGAAGGCTCTACCACAATGTCGGCCGGGCGTTGCAGCTATTGAACGAGCTGGAGACTGACAGAGTTAACTTGACTTCATGCAAGTTTGTACTCACACATATACAAGGTTAAAGGAGGCCTCTAACCTGCTCAGCGGTTTATCTGAATGTGCATTCTCCACCCCGACCAGCTTCCCGGGACCTGCCTGAAACATCTACAAGTAAAGGTATGGAAAGAGATTGCCTTGTGTGAGACTGTTTCATTTACTACACCCTGCATCACCATAGACTTCCAGGGACCAGTCTCGCCTGTGGGAGACTTACCATCTAGCTGCCCCATAACATCCCCTGTGAAGATCCATATAGCAGCGCTGGTCCAATTGATCAGATACCACAGGTGGCGTCACAAACTAACTACAAATCCCCTGTAAATACATCCCCCATTAAATGACCGCCCAGGGCCACGGACCGAGTCCTGCTGCCAGTGACAAACCCCATAGACTTTCATGGGCTCGGTGCCGAGTACCCCATAGCCCTGGTACCCACACCACTTGGTGTGTGCGACTCATCAGTTTACTTGAACTTTGAAGTCATTAAGATTTGCACTATATTTAAATGTTATTATTAAAAATGTTAATTCTTATGCAACAGTTTAAGATCCTCACCTCCCGTAAGGGAAGAGTTAAATTGTACAATGTTTAATGTTCTGTTTTGAAAAATGTCTTTCAGCCCGGGAGTGCTGAGTTCTACTAGGGGGGAATGTGGAGCCCAGCTTCGTCTGGATTCATATCTCCCGGAAGGGTGCGCAGAAGGAATTCAGCACTAGAGGTCCCAATATACATTCACACACCTTCACCCATCCCAAGGACCACCAGAGGGAGCTGTATAGTGATATAAAAGGAGTGTGAAGCCAGGAAAGTGAGTTGAGTCAGGTTGGAGAAGGCTGCAGGCTGCAGCAAGGAGGAGAGCTCAGCTCAGACAGAGCCAGTGTGTATACTCGAGTGAGGGCCCGAGTAGGCTGAAGGCGAGTGGAAAGAGAAGTAGTAGAAGGGGTAGAGGAGCCTAATCAGCTCACCCCAACGAGTACATACCGAACGCCGGGTCCGAGCTTACAGGGATCTTCATGACCCAGTAGGAGACAGGGAAACCTGAGGACTACAGGTCTCAGGAGCCCTATAGAGTTGATACGCAACTGGGTCAGGAGGACGGAGTCAGGCAGTGCACTGCCAGCAGGACTGTGTACTTCAAGAGAAGGCCCTACCACAAGGTCAGCCGGGCGTAGGACGGAGACAAACTCAGGCCTAGCTTCATGCAGGTCAGAGACTTATTATAGGAGACAGGAGGCCCTATACCTACTCAGTGGGAGAATCTGGATGTGCACCCTTCACCCTACAGCGCTCCAGGATGTGCCTGCAACATCTTCAGTAAAGGTACCAAAGTGACTTGTGTGTCTGTTCTGTTAGAGCCCTCTTGTTAGGTTTTGTTTCAGTTTGCTGGTCACATGACCTTTTTTCCCTATTTAGTCTGGCTCCGCCCTTCTGGCTTTGCTGGACTTCATTGTATTATCTACTCTTAAGCTAGCCGGGTGCTTAGGTGCCTTACTCAGTCAGTTTTGCTTGATCTTAGGATCTCTAAGTAATTTGTTTTCTGTTTAATTTTCCCTGCTACTATTTCTGTTAGGAGGTGTCCACCTTTTCTCCCAGTCCCTAGATCTTGTAGGGATTCCTCCCTCGCAACTATAGGTCTTCGTTCAGACTAGATGAGGACTTTAGCGGGTCTGGTCGCAGGATCAGGTTCCCCGTTACATCGTAGGGATCTTGCTTTCTATTGTAGGGACAGAATTCCCATCTTTCCTTAGTGCTTGTAGCAGATCATAACATGTTCGCCTTCTTATACCTACCCAACCTGGTTCCCCTCCGTCCTGTATCCCTACACATCTACCTGCCCTGAAGGACTCAGCCTCACCTGTGGGAGGCCTAACATCTAGCTACACAACACCAACCCTTCAGTGGATCTGCACAGCACCCTGACCAGGTACCACAGGTGGCGTCACGAACATTCATATAAACACCTAATTCCCTGTAAATACATCCCATTAACAGTGAGCGCCCAGGGCCACGGACTGAGCTGTGTTGCCGTGACATCCCCCATAGAAGTCTATAGGCTTAGGTCCGAGTCCCCGCGGCCCTGGCGGGCGGCTCACTACGGTTACTGGATCCACGCATACTTAGGGAGTTCTGTCATATATGGATGTGTGTGAAGTAACAGACCTGCAAGGGAGCAAGTTACACAGCAAGCAATCTACAATGGTGGCAGTCTTCCACATAGTAGGCAAGTTGGAGAACCCGTGCAAGAAGATTTTAAGCAAGTCTCAGTGTTAGCTAGATCTGGAGGTCTACATTGAAAGAATGAGGGATGAGCCAGGCTGAGGCACATCTGTAATGAGTGCAGTTAATTATTCATCACAACGTTAAAGGGGTTCAGTGATGCACAACTTGTGCCAGAACGTATTCTTAAGGTGTCCGTGTTCTGGTTTTTATCAGTCAAGATGGGGTGCAGAGTGACATTACTAAGAAAAAAATTAACTTTTTTGAATTTACCAAATGGCTGCAATGAAACAAAGAGTGAAAAATTTAAAAAGGTTTGAATACTTTCCGTACCCACTGTATATGTGTCCGTAATTCCTCAGACGTTCTTTCATCCATATCCAGTGATGTAAATCGGTGCAGTTTCAAAAAACTTCAGGTATGTTGGTCAAATCGAAGTTGGAAACAACCTGTTGTCTAGTCTGTTTGACTTTAATCCTTGCTGTCAAAAGTTCATGATCAGTTCACAGTCAGCTCCTGGCCTTACTTTCACGGTAATAGTAGACAACCTCAATCATTGGTGAGCACATAGGTAGTCAATGTGATTCTTATACACATTTGGTGATGTCCAAGTGTAGAGTCTCTGTTTGTGATTTTGGAAGGTGTTCATGATGAACAGTTGATTTGTTGTACAAAAGTTAATAAATCTTCCTCTAGCCTCGTTTCTTTCACCAAGTCCAAAGATTCCAACAACGGTTCCATGTCTGCTGTGGCCCACTTTGGCATTCAAGTCTCCCATGCTAGTGAGTAAGTCTTGTTTTGACGTCTTGTCAATTTCTTCTTTATCTTGATCATAGAATAGTTTGATGTCCTCCTACTCAGCATCTGTAGTTGATGAGTAGTATGAACGTTACCAGCTGCCTAAAAGCGAGTGAATCCCTATAGATGCCATCAATAGACAGACGCCAAAAATAGTCTTCTAGCCAGAATGCATCTAAACACCATTTAATTGTATAGGAAAGCACTGAAGATTGTGCTTTCATATATACAGTGGTATTACAAAACAATATATATACTTTGTGGTATATCTTTATTTGCAATGGCTCTCTATGCTTAGCCACTAATCCAGACTATGGCCACTGTCAGGTGTATTCTTCTTTAGCATATTGACTAGACAGTAGCGACAAATGGAACGCCAAACACCCTAAAGGCTCAGGCCAGTCTCTCTATTCAGACTTTAGTCCGCATTCAGTTAGGGTTGTGCTGCAAATGGCCTGTAGCTGCAGATATACCAACTTAATTATTCGGATCCACAGAATAGTTCTGGATACACCACTGTGGTACTCTTTTCCAGCACACTGTATCCCAAGAAACAAATGTGACAAACATCCCAATTAATAAACTAAACTCCTCCTGCAAATGGAGCAATGATGCTCCACAGTTCTATGTGTACACTAACTTAACCCCTGAACATCAAATGCAGTGTTGATATTTTGACAATCAGCACTTGGTAATATTCAATTGCAAATCACCTGGCAAAATCATTACATGTTTAACTCTCTTTGTAGTTCCTTTGCAGTCAACATCCTCACAATCTTCACCCAAATGTACTGCCTCTTTCACAATGACTTTTATATCATATCTAACATGCAGACTGTGATGCTAGTCACTACTCATGGACAGACCGTGAGACAGAGAAGTCAGACTTTCCGGGGTCAGTACCAAAATAGCACATAAAAAACCAAGGGGAAAGACAAAGGCGCAAGTTAGGTCACGATCCGGGGTTTAAATACCAGGAGATAGACTAAGGAATAGTCTGAACATGATCCAAATGGTCATGAAGCGGCAGATCAGAACTTAGCACAACAGAATCAGATACTCACCAGGAAGCACAAGCTATGTCTGGCAGGGATCAGAGACAGAAAGCTCAGTTAAGGAGCTGGACAATCACCAGAACAGAGAACACCTGGAGAAAAGCCCAGCACCTCCCAGTCACAGATTGGACGGACGAGCTGTCAAAGTACTGACAACTCAGCATGACCCAGATTCCATAGGGCAGCAAAACATGACACAGACATAATAAATCTCCAAAATGTTGAGAAACTGTACAACCATAAAGACTGACCGCCCAGTCATATCAATTTTAGGACTCTAATGCTAAGGCATTAAGCTCCACCATTTTACCTGCTAAAGTCCGGCTCTAAATATACTGTTCTGGTCTGCCAGACATAATCACTGCAGCCAATCACTGGCTGCAGCGGTGACATGAGAACAGGATGTACTGTATTGAGACTGGAGGGAGACGCAATGAGTGTTAGAAGAGAAAACCTGAGAGATCGGAACGCTAAATATATTTCACATAATTACTTTAGAGCACATTAGATGCTTTAGAAATACTGGGTGGACAATCCTTATAAACAGTTCTCTTTGAAGTTATAGTACAAAGCTGTCAATTTTCTTTAGCAATATGTCCTTGTTTGTTTGTTTTTTCTTGACTTCTACATTATCTAGATGTTTAGTGATTTATTATTTTCTTTTGGCTTCGTCAAGGGCAATATTTTGTTTTATTACTACTTGAATGTTTTATTTAACTATATTGTGTGTGTGTATATATATATATATATATATATATATATATATATGTATACAGTACAGACCAAAAGTTTGGACACACGTTCTCATTAAAAGATTTTTCTGTATTTTCATGACTATGAAAATTGTAAATTCACACTGAAGGCATCAAAACTATAAATTAACACATGTGGAATTATATACTTAACAAAACAGTGTGAAACAACTGAAAATATGTCTTATATTCTAGGTTCTTCAAAGTAGCCACCTTTTGCTTTGATGGCTGCTTTGCACACTCTTGGCATTCTCTTGATGAGCTTCAAGAGGTAGTCACCGGAAAAGGTCTTCCAACAATCTTGAAGGAGTTCATAGAGATGCTTAGCACTTGTTGGCCCTTTTGCCTTCACTCTGCGGTCCAGCTCACCCCAAACCATCTCGATTGGGTTCAGGTCTGGTGACTGTGGAGGCCAGGTCATCTGGCATAGCACCCCATCACTCTCCTTGGTCAAATAGCCCTTACACAGTCTGGAGGTGTGTTTGGGGTCATTGTCCTGTTGAAAAATAAATGATGGTCCAACTAAACGCAAACCGGATGTAATAGCATGTGGCTGCAAGATGCTGTGTTAGCCATGCTGGTTCAGTATGCCTTCAATTTTGAATAAATCCCCAACAGTGTGTGAGACAGTGAGGGAATATGTGTTGAATGGGGTGTACATTTCACCTAGGTACTGTGCTGTATGGTATAAGGGAAATGTGTGGCTTTGTAAACCTAGTGGTAGAGAAAGGTCACTACACCTCACATTCAGCACACACTTGCAGCTCAGGCCTGAAACCATTCAGCTGTTAATTAGGAGACCAGAAGTAGGTGTCTGCAAACACAGTCAGGGAGCTGGCTTAGTCTGGACACAGGAAGGTGTCCCGGCACAAGAAGCAGTCTCCAGGAGTGGGAGCTGGCTTAGTCTGGACACAGGAAGGTGTCCCGGCACAAGAAGCAGTCTCCAGGAGTGGGAGCTGGCTTAGTCTGGACAGGGAGTCCAGGCACAAGAAGCAGTCTCCAGGAGTTTGAGCTATCTCAGTCTGGGTGCAGGAAGTACCCCGGACACAGGAGTAGTCTCAGTGAGAATCCGTGCGAATAGCGGCTGAATAGGAGTGGATCTCTCTCAAGTCTGGACATTGAAGGTGCCTTCAGACACAAGGAGGAGTATCTGTGAAACTCCATACTGGTAACATATATCATATGTGTTGTTTTGGGCACAGACTGGTAGAGTCTGGACCCGGATAGATAGGGAAATCGATCTATGTGTAATTAGTGGCTAGACAAGCCTAGGTTTTCTGTTTATGCTTTATTTTTATCTGTTTGCTGTGGACTTTAATAAAGCTGGTTGCGGCCAGTTTTACACCAGAACTGCTGTCTGAATGAACTGTTTTCGTGCCATTCTGTCTACCCAGACAGCGATCCTAGAGCTATATCCCCTGGAAATGTTACAATTGTCACCAGCAAAGCACCCCCACACCATCACACCTCCTCCTCCATGCTTCACGGTGGGAACCAGGCATGTAGAGTCCATCTGTTCACCTTTTCTGCGTCGCACAAAGACACGGTGGTTGGAACTAAAGATCTCAAATTTGGACTCATCAGATCAAAGCACAGATTTCCACTGGTCTAATGTCTATTCCTTGTGTTCTTTAGCCCAAACAAGTCTCTTTTGCTTGTTGCCTGTTCTTAGCAGTGGTTTCCCAGCAGCTATTTTACCATGAAGGCCTGCTGCACAAAGTCTCCTCTTAACAGTTGTTGTAGAGGTGTGTCTGCTGCTAGAACTCTGTTGCAGTTATCTGGTCTCTAATCTCAGCTGCTGTAAACCTGCGATTTCTGAGGCTGGTAACTCGGATAAACTTATCCTCAGAAGCAGAGGTGACTCTTGGTCTTCCTTTCCTGGGGCGATCCTCATGTGAGCCAGTTTCTTTGTAGCGCTTGATGGTTTATGCAACTGCACTTGGGGACACTTTCAAAGTTTTCCCAATTTTTCGGACTGACTGACCTTCATTTCTTAAAGTAATGATGGCCGCTCATTTTTCTTAGCTGCTTTTTTCTTGCCATAATACAAATTCTAACAGTCTATTCAGTAGGACTATCAGCTGTGTATCCACCAGACTTCTGCACAACACAACTGATGGTCCCAACCCCATTTATAAGGCCAGAAATCCCACTTATTAAACCTGACAGGGCACACCCGTGAAGTGAAAACCATTTCCGGTGACTATCTCTTGAAGCTCATCAAGAGAATGCCAAGGGTGTGCAAAGCAGTCATCAAAGCACAAGGTGACTACTTTGAAGAACCTAGAATATAAGACATAATTTCAGTTGTTACACACTTTTTTGTTAAGTATATAATTCCACATGTGTTAATTCATAGTTTTGATGCCTTCAGTGTGAACTTACAATTTTCATAGTCATGAAAATACAGAAAAATCTTTAAATGAGGTGTGTCCAAACTTTTGGTCTGTACTGTATATATATATTGTGAGACAGTGAAGGGGTATATATTGGATGGGGTGTACATCTCGCCCAGGTACTTAGCTGACTGGCATAAGGGAAATGTATGGCTTTGTAAGCCTAGTGGTGGAGCAAGTTCACTATAACCCTCCATTCAGTACAGGCTTGCAGCTCAAACCTGAGGCCACTCAGGTTTTAATTAGGCAGCCAGAAGTAGGTGGTTGAGAACACAGACATTGAGCACTCAGTCTGGATCTGACTTCAGACGCTGTTGGAGTCTCCTGCAAATCCATCTCTGGTAATTACAATATACAGTCATGGCCAAAAGTTTTGAGAATGACACAAATATTATATTTTTCACATGATCTGCTGCCCTCTGGTTTTTATGTGTCAGGGACTCACCAGAATTGAGACCACCTTGACGATGGTTGGTGGGCTTTAAAATGTTTGGCCAAATGTTTATACTAAGCGTCTCAAATTTTTCCTTATACTCCAAAGCCATATTGCTATTCAAAATTTCATGTATTCTATGTTGTCATGCTTCAGTATGCTTGAGTGCAGCCTTTTTTTGTATGTTTTTACATGGGGGTAGCTCCCTTTGGTTTGCACATACTGTAGTTCACATTAGTCTGGAAGTGCCAGTCAGTTTTTTTTGTCTTTTGAATGTTAGCTTACTGACCGAGCACTCCGCCCCCACCAGGTGGTGATTTTAATTACACCAGGTCCCTACTTTACCCATAAATGCAGGCATTACTGATAGAGGTGCATATTCACCCAGAAATTCAGATATCAGCCTAATAGAGGTATGTTCACATTAGGTCAGGGACTCACCAGAATTGAGACCACCTTGACGATGGTTGGTGGGCTTTAAAATGTTTGGCCAAATGTTTATACTAAGCGTCTCAAATTTTTCCCCTTATACTCCAAAGCCATATTGCTATTCAAAATTTCATGTATTCTATGTTGTCATGCTTCAGTATGCTTGAGTGCAGCCTTTTTTTGTATGTTTTACATGGGGGTAGCTCCCTTTGGTTTGCACCTACTGTAGTTCACATTAGTCTGGAAGTGCCAGTCAGGTTATTTTGTCTTTTGTTTTTTTGTCTTTTGGTTTTTATGTGTGTTTGACAGATGTTTTTATCACAGACAGAAATATAATAATTGCAAACATATGAGTAACAAAAGCTTATATTGACAGTTAGAATTATTATTATTATTATTATTTATTTCTATAGCACCATTGATTCCATGGTGCTGTACATGAGAAGGGGTTACATACAAATTACAGGTATCACTTACAGTAAACAAACTAACAATGACAGACTGATACAGAGGGGAGAGGACCCTGTCCTTTCGGGCTTACATTCTACAGAATGAGTTAATGCAGCAAGTCAATATTTGCAGTGTTGACCCTTCTTCTTCAGGACCTCTGCAATTCTCCTGGCATGCTCTCAATCAACTCTGGACCAAATCCTGACTGATAGCAGTCCATTCTTGCACAATCAATGCTTTCATTTTGTCAGAATTTTTAGGTTTTTGTTTGTCCACCCGTCTCTTGATAATTGACCACAAGTTCTCTATGGATTAAGATCTGGGGAGTTTCCAGGCCATGGACCCAAAATCTCTATGTTTTGTTCCCTGAGCCATTTAGTTATCACCTTTGCTTTATGGCAAAGTGCTCCATCATGCTGGAAAAGGCATTGTTTATCGTCAAACTGCTCTTGGAGGGTTGGGAGAAGTTGCTCTTGGAGGACATTCTGGTACCATTCTTTATTCATGGCTGTGTTTTTAGGCAAGACTGTGAGAGAGCCGATTCCCTTGGCTGAGAAGCAACCCCACACATGAATGGTTTCAGGATGCTTAACAGTTGGCATGAGACAAGACTGGTGGTTGTGCTCACCTTGTCTTCTCCGAATGAGGTGTTTCCTGATGTCCCAAACAATCGAAAAGGGGATTCATCAGAGAAAATAACTTTACCCCAGTCCTCAGCAGTCCACTGCCTGTACCTTTTGCAGAATATCAGTCTGTCCATGATGTTTTTTCTGGAGAAAGTGACTTCTTTGCTGCCCCCCTTGAGACCAGGCCTTGCTCCAAGAGTCTCTGCCTCACAGTGCATGCAGATGCACTCACACCTGCCTGCTGCCATTCCTGAGCAAGCTCTGCACTGCTGGTAGCCCGATCCCGCAGCTGAAACACTTTTAAGAGACGGTCCTGGCGCTTGCTGGTCTTTCTTGGGCGCCCTGGAGCCTTTTTGGCAACAATGGAACCTCTCTCCTTGAAGTTCTTAATGATGCGATAGATTGTTGACTGAGGTGCAATCTTTCTAGCTGCGATACTCTTCCCTGTGAGGCCATTTTTGTGCATTGCAATGATGACTGCACGTGTTTCTTTAGAGATAACCATGGTTAGCAGAAGAGAAACAATGATGCCAAGCACCAGCCTCCTTTTAAAGTGTCCAGTGGTGTCATTCATACTTAATCATGACAGATTGATCTCCAGCCATGTCCTCATCAACACCCACACCTGTGTTAATGGAGCAATCACTGAAAAGAGGTTAGCTGGTCCTTTTAAGGCAGGGCTGCAATGATGTTGAAATGTGTTTTGGGGATAAAGTTCCTTTTCTAGCCAAATATTGACTTTGCAAGTAATTGCTGTTAAGCTGATCACTCTTTATAACATTCTGGAGTATATGCAAATTGCCATTAGAAAAAGTGAAGCAGTAGACTTTGTAAAAATTAATATTTGTGTCATTCTCAAAACTTTTGTCCATGACTGTAGTTGTTGTTGTGGCCAGGCTGCTAGAGCCTAGTTTACAGTAGTGAGGGAACTAACTGTGTTTAGTTAGCAGCCTGCCAGGCATAGGACTTTTGTTTATGATTTGGTTTATGTTTTGTTGCTGTGGACTTTAATAAAACTGGTTGCGGCCAGTTTGCACCAGTACTGCTGTCTGGACTCTTTATGCCACTCCGTCTACCCGAGACGGCGATCCCAGAGCTATATACCCCCTGAACAGTCTACAATTGGTGCTCGAATGCGGGCAGCACAGTGGCTAAAGCAGCAGCAAAGGAAAAGTCTGTCAAAGCAGCCTTAAAGAGACAGTAGCCCTAATAGAGTCTGCACAGAAAAAAAAAAAAAGCTGAACTGGCTGTGGTAAAGACTGTGGAGTGTGTATGTCCTGGATAAAGGCTGCAGTTGCCGGGACAGACAAGTCTGTCAGTATGGAGGAGCTGCTCAAACATTTGGCGAGAGCTAGTGTGCATCATCAGGAGACTAACCGATTGTTAAGGGAGCAGGTTGCAGCACTACGCCAGGATATCAACGCCTCAACCCAGAGTGATGTCGCAAGGTCACCTGCGTTGTCTGCAGTAAAGAAGTGGCCGGAGCCTGACGTCAGCAACCCTGCCCAAATGGTCGAAAAGGTGATAGTGGACCGCTACACACGACACTTCCTCCTGAGGTACAGCAAGGGTCGACAAGGAGACCACCAAGACGCTAAGCAACTCGTCAGCCTGATAGAGAGGTACTTCGCCACCAAAGACTACCTCCGTGACCAGCTGTCTGAGTGGTCGTCACTTCAGAGTTCCCAGCCGCCGAACTCTCCCCGGTAAGAGCGTTCCAGCTGTTAGGGACAGGGGGTATGCTGATAGACGGGGACAGGCCCGAGGGGACATATGGAGGAAAAGGGTGATACTTCCCTGTCGGGAGACCCCAGGCCTAGAAAGGTCTCCCCGTCTGAACTCCCAGACCAGAGACAGTGTTGGAGATGCCGTGAAAGGGGTCATATTTCAGCCAACTGTCCACTAGTGGGGGAGCCTATGGACTGTGATGCTGGCAGGTCCCTCTCTCTCTTCGCAGAACCCGCATGTGTGGCCACCCCAGCCGAAGACACTGGACCACAGGTGTCCCCGGTGGTTATGAATGGCTGCCCAGCACAAGCCCTCCTAGACTCAGGGAGTCGAGTGACTCTCGTACATGACAGCCTGATTGATAGGGACTTCATCCCCGATAAACACTTAAGTGTGGTGTGCATCCATGGAGACACCAAAGTTACCCAGAGACTACCGTGGACTTGTCCCCAAACTCGGGGAGGTCTCATATGAAGTAGGGGTAGTGAAGAACCTGATGCACCCCGTCATATTGGGTAGTGACTTTCCCCTGTTTAGGGATCTCTGGGGAAAAATGATTCTACTGGACAGTGTGATGAAGCTCCTACGGAGGTTGCGCGGTCCTCAGGGCGGACCACAATGCTAGTGGGCCGTTAAACTTATGTGATGATACTGATAATGATAATGATGATGACCATGATAATGTTGATGACCATGATAATGATGAATTTCCTTTTCAGGTGATGTTGGGAGACGAGGATAGTGGTTCTCAGGAACCGAATGTCCCTGACCTACCTGTGTCCCGTGACAATTTTGGGAGTGAGCAGTTGCGAGACCCCACTCTTAAAACGGCCCAGGACAATATAACTGTTCTAAATGAGGTTCCCCAAGAGCCTGGCTCTGAGGAGAGGTTTCCTCATGTTGCCATGAACAATAACCTAACCTGCTGTATAGGGTCACTAAAGTCCAGGGAGAGGTCGTGAGTCAGCTCCTGGTACCTAAGCCATATAGAAGCATGGTGCTGGGGTTGTCACATAGCCACATGCTTGGTGGGCACCTGGGGATGGACAAGACCCAGGATAGAATTGCTCAGGGTATGCCATTGGTTAATGATCACCTGCAGAGAGCCCAAGAAGCTCAAAGCAAAATATTTAATCGTCAGGAAAAATTAGGACTTTCAGTCCCGGAGATCGGGTTCTGATCCTGGTTCATACAGTGGAAAGTAAGTTCTGGGCCAAGTGGCATAGTCCCCTATGTGATAGTACAAAAAGTGAGCAAGGTCACCTACAAAGTACACCAACCAGGGAGACGGAAGCCCTACCAGGTCTGTCATATCAACCTGATCAAGCCCTGGGGGGACAGAGAGTCATTGGTGGCAGCGGGGAATTAGAGAAAGGTGTAAAACCCCCTATACCTAGTGTGGTAGTGGTGACACATGGGCAGTACACCAAAAACAGGAAGTACGAGAGTTCCTGCAGAAAAATCAGCAGAGGTTTTCTGACTTGCCTGGTCGTACTTCTCTGGTGAGGCACTATATCGAGACTGAGCCCGGCACTAAGGTCAAGCTGAAACCGTGCAGGATACCCGAAGCCCGCAGAGAGCATAAGCCTGGGAGGTTACAGGGTAGTGCCGATGCCTTGTCCGGAGTTCACTGTCCTTTAGGATTGATGACCAGCCCTCCGGTCTGGAAAAGAGGGGGGGGATATGTGAGACAGTGAAGGGGTATGTATTGGATGGGGTATACATCTCGCCCAGGTACTTAGCTGACTGGCATAAGGGAAATGTATGGTTTTGTAAACCTAGTGGTGGAGCAAGTTCACTACACCCTCCATTCAGTACAGGCTTGCAGCTCAAACCTGAGCCACTCGGGTTTTAATTAGGCAGCCAGAAGTAGGTTTTTGAGAACACAGACATTGAGCTCTCATCTGGATCGAACTTCAGACGCTGTGGAGTCTCCTGCAAGTCCATCTCTGGTAATTACAATATAGTTGTTGTTGTGGCCAGGCTGCTAGAGCCTAGTTCACAGTAGTGAGGGAACTAACTGTGTTTAGTTAGCAGCCTGCCAGGCTTAGGACTTTTGTTTATGATTTGGTTATGTTTTTTTGCTGTGGACTTTAATAAAACTGGTGTGGGCCAGTTTGCACCAGTACTGCTGTCTGGACTCTTATGCCACCCCGTCTACCCGAGACGGAGATCCCAGAGCTATATACCCCCTGAACATCTACAATATAATATATATATATATATATATATATGTATATATATACATATTGTCATGGGTGCATCGCCACGAAGATCGTCGCGATTGCACATTCTGACTTCTCACAGCTGAGCTGCTTTTTTCTTTGTGTTTGGTAATGAGAGAGTTAATTTTACCTACTCTTTGCTAAGACTAGGTCCAGCCTCGCCCGGCTGCTTTTGATTATGTTCTAATTAGTTTCCTTTATATTCCTGCCAGTCTGGGTGTTAGACGCCGGTGAAAGCATTCATGTAGTCTAGCAGACGGGAGCGGTTCTGAGAATACTTAAGCTAAGAGCTCCTTAGTTGTTTTTTACTCTTATAGCTTATAGTTTACTCTGAGACCTTAGGTGTTCCTACTGTGTGTGAGTGTTGTATGTAAGACTTTTTTACTTTATTTCTTGTCTTTCTTGTATGTCTTTCTGTTCATTAACCGTTACCTGTTCATTCCCTTTGGTGGTATTCAGGGTCCTTCTTAGGACTAGAATACAGTTGGCAGGGATTGATAGGAGACAGGGTTTACGCTGGTGGCCTGGACCTCTGTACCTTTAACAGTCCCTCCAGGTTGAGGGTTTTAGTTAGGACCCCAGTTTAGGGTCAGCTTAGACCCCGGTCACCCTCTAGCCGGGACAGCGTATAACGGATTCCTTTTTTGACCCACGGGACATTCTGTCAGGTAAATCTGTTATCATATATCTATGCGCATGTTATATAGTATGTTGCCCTTTTGATATAGATTACTGACATCACATATATATATCTGCTATACAGCGTGACATTTCACCGGGCCCAACTAAAGATTCTCCCCAGCTGTCATGGATCCAGTAGCCCAGCTGGCCCGGCATTTTGCAGGGGTTGTCCATGGAATTTGCAGACATTAAGTCCAAGGTTTTGTCCCCCCCGAGCAAACCAGATCTGAACCTAAGGTTGCTCTCCCGGATAGGTTCACTGGTGGGCGGGACAAATTTTTTACTTTCCGGGAGGCATGTAAATTGTATTTTCGGCTGCGGCCTCGGTCATCTGGGAGTGAAGAGCAGAGGGTGGAATTGTTATATCGCTCTTACAAGGGGACCCCTCAATCTTGGGCTTTTTCTCTTTTCCTCCAGGCTCCCCAGATCTCCAGTCATGGATCGATTTTTTACTGCCCTGGGGCTGGTATATGATGATCCGATCGAGTCTCCCTTGCTGAAACAAGGTTACGTAAAATTTCGGCAAGGAAAACGTCCAGCGGAGGAAATTCTCTGAGTTCCGTAGATGGGCAACAGATACTCAGTGGAATGACCCAGCTCTTAGGAGCCAGTTTTGTCAAGGGTTGTCTGACAAATTAAAAGATGTTTGGCTCAGTATGATTCTCCTCCATCACTGGAGGCTGGCTATGGCCCCTCGCTATTCGCATTGAAGACACTTCGGGGAAGACGCGAGGTAACTCCGCCCCCCGTGATGACTCCACCTACTACTAAAGTCCCTTTTACTGAGGTTCCCCTGGTCTTTCTGAGGAACCCATGCAGTTGGGAGGGACATCATTTTGTAGGAGGGAATCGGCGGTGCGCCGCAAGACTAGAAGTGTTTCTTTTGCGGGAGAGAGGGACATTTTGTTGGGGGGTTTCCCTCCCGGACCTCTTTGAGCCAAGGAGTTAAACCTGGGTGTGTGTATTTCGTCCCCAAATCCCTCTCAGTTTCTCGTGCCTGCGGAGGTGGGGATTGGTACTAGAACTGAGAGGATTTCTGTTTTTCTTGATAGTGGTCCGGGGGTAATCTGGTGGACGCTCGTTTGCCCAGGTGCATGGTAAGCAACTGAGTGTATTGGCCAAACGGTCCCTATACTCTCTATTGATTCTAGACCTCTTGGTCAAGGTAGCTTGTACAAGCTGTTCATAACATAGATCTTCGAGTAGGGGCAATACATAAAGAGCAATTGTCTTGTTTATGTGTTGGAGGGTCTACCTACTCCTATTGTGTTGGGACTTTCCTTGGTTGCTAAACATAACCCAGTGATTGATTGGCAATCCAGAAAGATAAGCCAGTGGGGTGAATTTTGCAAGAATAACTGCATGACACGTCATCGGTGCGGTTGTGCTAGGACTTTGCCTCCTTTTCTGGAGGACTTTGGGGAGATGTTCTCAGAGGAGGGGTGTAAAGAGTTACCTCCTCATCGCGCATATGACTGCTCAATAAAGTTGCTTCCTGATGCCTTATCTCGTACTTTCCCAGGGACCGGGAGGATGGATGATCCGGTTCCTATTCCTCAGGAGGGAGTTGTAAGTGTCAGCTGTATGCTCGAGCTTGAGGGGAGGTATTGGGGGCTCAGGGGGACGCCCCTGGGACTTCCAGGGAGACTGATAGTTCCAGATCGGTTAAGACTGAAGGTTACGGAAACCATTACAAACGGATGCTGATAGGGGGAGAGTTTCTGGTCGAGATCTGAAGGTGAACGATCTGGTGTGGTTGTCTACCAGGAAATATAAAACTTAAAGTTCCCTCCTGGAGGTTGGGTCCCAGATTCATTGGGCCGTACAGGATCAGTTCCATAATTAATCCTGTGGCATTTCGTCTGGACCTCCCTCCTACGTTTAAAAATCATAATGTGTTTCACAAGTCATTACTTAAAAAAGTATGTGGCACCAGTCATACCGTCACCTCTACTCCTCCTTCAGTGGTAGTCAATGATAACGTGGAATTTCAGGTCAAAATCATTGGACTCACGTCTCATCGCCGATCCCCTCAGTACTTAGTTCTTTGAGGGGGTATGGTCCTGAGGAGAGGAATGGTCCCTGCGTCTGAGCTTAACGCAGATCGATTGGTTCGGACCTTTCACACAACTTACCC
>JARQOD010011535.1:0-23070 GCA_033576555.1 Oophaga sylvatica
TATATGAGTTGGTGATCTAGGTTTAGCACCTGTTCACACTGAATCTATGTTTGGATGTGCCGGTCAGTTTTTTGATATGTATTCATTTACCTTCTACCTGAGCACTCCACCTGGTGGTCACAGGCTTTTTAATTACAACAGGTTCATCACCCCTCCACAGAGATGTAGATTTTAGTCTGAAGAGAGGATTCATATGTTCCCATGCAGACAGACTTTTCTAAGCGAGGATAGGCATTAGTTAGGACCTGATATACGAGAAGAGCCTTGACGTGGCTATCAGGCTCACATAATTTGGCCATCTTATGCGCTAAGACTTCTCAATTTTTCATATTTCTAAGGTAATGATGCAATTCATTTTTCATATTTTTCATATTTCGTGTTTGCAAGCTATAGCGCTACAGTGTGCTACCTTTTTTTCTTGTATGTATATGAGTTGGTGACTCTAGGTTTAGCACCTTTTCACACTGAATCTATGTTTGGATGTGCCGGTCAGTTTTTTGATATGTATTCATTTACCTTCTACCTGAGCACTCCACCTGGTGGTCACAGGCTTTTTAATTACAACAGGTTCATCACCCCTCCACAGAGATGTAGATTTTAGTCTGAAGAGAGGATTCATATGTTCCCATGCAGACAGACTTTTCTAAGCGAGGATAGGCATTAGTTAGGACCTGATATACGAGAAGAGCCTTGACGTGGCTATCAGGCTCACATAATTTGGCCATCTTATGCGCTAAGACTTCTCAATTTTTCATATTTCTAAGGTAATGATGCAATTCATTTTTCATATTTTTCATATTTCGTGTTTGCAAGCTATAGCGCTACAGTGTGCTACCTTTTTTTCTTGTATGTATATGAGTTGGTGACTCTAGGTTTAGCACCTGTTCACACTGAATCTATGTTTGGTTGTGCCGGTCAGTTTTTTGATAGGTAATATAGTGCAAACATGGTATAATTGACTATGAAATAAATAAAGGCATAGTTACCAAAACAGGTAGGAGACCAGGGAGACCCACCACACACCCAACGCGCATTTCACTCTGAAACCCCTGGACGAAGCATTTCAGAGCAAAACGCGCGTCGGGTGTGTGGTGCGTCTCCCCGGTCTCTTTCCTGTTTTGGTAACTATGCCTTTATTTATTTCATAGTCAATTATACCATGTTTGCACTATATTACCTGTCATATGTAGTTCTTGATTAATCTTCCGAGAAGAGATCTTCCGGAAGACACAAGAGCCTTCTATCACCTTTGCCATATGGGCATGCAGCATGGTTTCACAGCTCCTTTTCTCCTTCTGACCTATTTTAATTTTTTCCAGGCACCTTGTCATCTTGCAGGGAGCCCCGCAAGCAGCCAGCTGTAGTTATTTCACCTTTTCAGCTTGGGGGACATCTCTCCTACAGGGAGATCTGGATGGCTCACGTAAACACCACCTCCCTGATCCTGGTATAGCTTGGAGTTATAAGATGGAGTGCCCTCTAGTGGCAGGGCACTTACTCAAGCTCTTGTGTCCTCCAATGTATTCAACCAGAAAGGAATTTATTTTCTTTAAATACAGAAATCCAAGTTTTCAAAAATTTTTTACAACTAAAGTGCTGAGGACTCGGGTACAAAAAGTTTTTGCTTTCATTGGCACTAATCTCCAACGTGACTTAATTCTACGTATTATTATTCTTTTTTATTTATATAGCACCATTGATTCCATGGTGCTGTACATGAGAAGGGGCTACATACAAAGTTATAGATATCATTTACAGTAAACAAATTTACAATGGCAGCCTGGTACAGAGGGGAGAGGACCCTGTCCTTGCAGACTTACATTCTATGGGATAATGGGGAAGAGACAGAAGGTCGGGGGCACAATTGTTTGTAAAGTTCATTGCTCTACATTTGTAGGTATAAATATATTTATAATTTTTTCCTTTTTGTTAGAATTATTTACATATGTATTTTAATAAAACTGTTTGAGAACTATGGGCTGAATTTTAATTTCTATAGTTATTAATCTCCGAGTGATATTAGTGAAGTGTCACAAAGTATAAAGATCCAGCTCAACGAATCATGAATACTTTAGTAACATAAAGTGCTCAAAGAGGACATATAGTCAGCAGTGTGTGTTACATGACATGCAGCATTGGTGCGTTTCAGGTGGCTGCGCACCTTTAATCATGATGTCTAACAACTAGCAAGTAACTTTTTTATGTTGTTTATCCGGCAGAGGCGTAGCTAGGGGTTCAGCTCAGGGGGGGGGGGGAATCAGAGTGGGCCCCTAACTGGTAACCCTGATTACAACTCAGGTGGCGCACGCTAGTCATGGGTATAGGAGACCCTCATCAGATGACTGTGCTGTAACTGAAAAAATTTCTATACAAAAAACAATACTGATATTACCACCATATGGTGACCTCGTAATGGTAGGGTAGATATCAGTGCTGCAGAATATACAAGAGTTTACAATACAGTTACAAACAATAACTTACAGGTGACTAGAGTTGAGCGATACTTTCCGATATCCAAAAGTATCGGAATCGGCATGGCATCGCCGATACCCAAAAAATATCGGCGATACCCGATACCGATACCGGAAATCCAATGTAAGTCTATGGGAACAAAATATCGGAATTAAAAAAAACCCATTCTTGCCTTGTTGGTTAATTGTACATGAAGGAAAACAACAAAGAGTAATGTAGAATGTATTGGGGAAGGTTGAGGAGACATTAAAGGCATAGATGTTTAACCCAATCAAATGGAATAGCATAAATATTTTTTTTTTAAAGATGTTCGGATTGACGAAGAAATTGACAATGTTGTTAACGTTTTTTCTATTTTGGCAAATATGTATATTTCACAACTTCCATGCTCTTCACCTTTTTAACTTTTGACACACTTTCTCCTTCATAATCTTCAGCAGCATCATGTTTTTCATCAAATTATTCTTCATCTTCACCTTCTTTATCTTCTTCTTAAACTTCTTGCTATTCATCTTTTTAACATTACTCATATTCTTCTTATTAAACTATTATTCTTATTCATATTGTACTTCATCTTCTTCATCATATTCTTATTTGTGACAGAGATTACTGTACTTGTAATCTGTCAAAGTATGAATTTTTCATCCTTCCGTTCTTGCTGTCACAAAAGATTTAAATTACAACAGTATTTGTCCGTGTTCAGTTTAGCCTGCAGCAGCAGGCATTTTCCAGGGGCCCCACTGTCACGCTGTCTAATGATATGTATACAATGTCAGTAAACTATTAATACAGGAACAACACTCTATACAACAACTAGTATAGCAACATCAGCATGTAAGTATAGAATAGATTTACCTGACACGATATCTGCTGAACTCAGGGTTAATCTTGAGGACTTGATGAGCTGAAACAGGAAAGAGGTGGATCGGGATCTAACCTGACCCTAAACTGGGGTCCTAACTAATCCCTCACCTTGTTGGTACTGATAATGGTTCAGAGGTCCAAGTCTCCAACCTAACCCTGTCTCCTATCAGACCCTGAACCCTGTAATCAGTCCTAAGAAGGATCCTGACTACCACCAAAGGGATATGGGCTGATCTTAGCTAAATACACAGATTAGACATATAAGACAGACAGGATAACACTCGCTTGCATACACACTCAAACACCAAAGGAACATAAATGGTCTGGGAAATAAACTCTAACCAAGTTGAGCTTAGAACAACTAAGGAGCTCACAACTAAAGTCTATACAGATTCATTCCTATCTATGGTCTGCATGAAGGTTTCACTGGCAACTCCCCAAGCAGACAACCAGGAATTTAAAGGAAACCAATCAACAAATAATCAATTGCAGCCGGGAGAAACTGCACCCAGTCCCAGCACCGAGCACAGACAGAATTAACCCCCTAGCTGCCAAACACAAAGAAACAGCAGCTCAGCTGTGAGAAGTCAAAATGTGCAACCGCGACGATCTTCGTGGCAATGCACACATGACAGTACCCCCCCTTCTACGAGGGGCCTCCGGACCCTCAGGGCCAGGCCTGCCCGGGTGAGTTCTGTGGAAGGTCCGAACCAAACGATCTGCGTTAACATCAGACGCAGGGACCCACGTCCTCTCCTCTGGACCATACCCCTTCCAATGCACCAAGTACTGAAGGGACCGGCGATTCAGACGTGAGTCAATGATCTTTGATACTTGAAATTCCAAGTTACCATTGACCAACACAGGAGGAGGAGGTAGAGGTGACGGTATGACTGGTGCCACATACCTTTTAAGTAATGACTTGTGGAACACATTATGAATTTTAAACGTAGGAGGGAGGTCCAGACGAAATGCCACAGGATTAATTATGGAACTGATCCTGTACGGCCCGATGAATCTGGGACCCAGTTTCCAGGAGGGCACTTTAAGTTTTATATTCCTGGTAGACAACCATACCAGATCGTTCACATTCAGATCTGGACCAGAAACTCTCCTCCTATCAGCCATACGTTTGTAACGGTTCCCCATCGCACTCAGATTATTCAATACACCTCTCCACACAGAAGCAAGTGACGACGAGAAACGCTCCTCCTCAGGAACCCCAGAAGGGCCCCCCCCATTGAAAGTACAAAACTGGGGATGAAAACCATATGCCCCAAAAAACGGGGACTTACCAGTGGACTCGCTCCGCCTGTTGTTAAGAGCGAACTCTGCCAGAGGCAAGAAAGAAGACCAGTCCTCTTGGTTCTCTGAGACAAAACACCGGAGATATGTCTCTAAGCTCTGATTCAGACGCTCTGTCTGACCATTGGTCTGCGGATGAAAAGCCGAGGAAAATGACAATTGCATCCCCCGACGTAAACAAAATGCCCTCCAAAATTTGGACACAAACTGAGACCCCCTATCTGACACCACATCAGAAGGCAACCCATGAAGTCTCACGATCTCCCTAATGAACACCTGCGCCAGAGTTTTAGCATTAGGGAGTGCAGGAAGAGCAACGAAATGTGCCATCTTACTGAACCTGTCAACAACCACCAGTATGACAGTATTCCCTGACGACGGAGGAAGGTCCGTAATGAAGTCCATAGATAAATGAGTCCATGGACGCTCCGGAAGTTTCAAGGGTAAAAGGGTCCCAGACGGACGGGTATGAGGGGTTTTAGAGCGAGCACACATCCCACATGACGCGACAAAAGTTATAACATCTTTATTAGCATTAGGCCACCAAAACCGGCGAGAAAGGAGATCTAAAGTAGCCTTACTCCCTGGTTGTCCTGCTAGAGCAGAATTATGATGTGCCTCAATAACCTTTTGTCTCAACAGATTTGGGACAAACAGTCTCCCTGGAGGTCCTGCAGGGGCGTCCCCCTGAGCCTCTAACACCTCCTCCTCAAGCTCAGAAAATACAGCCGACACTACCACCCCTCCTGAAGGATAGGACTCGGGTCATCCGTTTTCCCGGCCCTGGGAAACTGCAAGACAAGGCATCAGCCTTTACATTCTTAGACCCCGGGCGATAAGTGACGACAAAATTAAACCTGGTAAAAAACAACGACCATCGAGCTTGTCTGGAATTCAGACGCTTAGCGGATTCCAAATACAACAGGTTCTTGTGATCAGTAATAATGGTAACCGGGTGGACTGCCCCCTCCAAAAAGTGACGCCATTCTTCAAAAGCTAACTTAATGGCCAAAAGTTCCCTATTGCCGATATCATAATTCCTTTCGGCGGACGACAATTTCTTAGAAAAGAAAGCGCACGGATGCCATTTACCAGGGGACGGACCCTGGGACAATATAGCACCCACCCCTACGTCAGACGCATCCACCTCCACAATGAACGGCTGAGATGCATCTGGTTGGATGAGAACGGGTGCCGAAGCAAAACATTTTTTCAAAGAGGAAAAGGCTTGGCAAGCTTTGTCCGACCATTTAGAAAAATCCGTCCCTTTTCTTGTCATGTCAGTGAGAGGTTTGACGACAGATGAGAAATTACAAATAAATTTCCGGTAGTAGTTAGCAAACCCCAAAAAATGCTGCAGAGCCTTAAGATCCCTGGCTGATCCCATTCAAGCACTGCTTTCACCTTTTCAGGGTCCATACGGAAACCGGAAGCTGACACCAAAAAACGCAAAAACTGAAGTTCCTGTATGGCAAATACACACTTCTCCAGTTTGGCGTATAATTTATTGTCTCGCAAGATCTGCAACACCTGTCTCACATGCTCCTGATGAGACACAAGATCTGGCGAGTAAATTAAAATGTCGTCCAAATATACAACCACAAACAGCCCCACAAGGTGACGAAAAATGTCATTAACAAAATGTTGGAATACTGCTGGTGCAGTAGTCAGACCAAAAGGCATGACTAGGTTCTCATAATGTCCCTCCGGCATGTTAAACGCCGTTTTCCACTCATCCCCCTCTTTTATCCTAATCAGATTATACGCCCCCCTGAGATCCAATTTAGAAAACCATTTGGCGCCAACAATTTGATTGAAGAGATCAGGAATAAGAGGGAGTGGATACGGATCTCGAACAGTAATCCGATTAAGTTCGCGGAAATCCAAGCAAGGGCGTAGGCCTCCATCTTTCTTCTTCACAAAGAAGAACCCCGCGGCTACTGGGGAAGATGAAGGTCTAATATACCCTTTGGCCAGACTTTCAGAAATATAATCTTTCATAGCCTGCCTCTCAGGACCAGAAAGATTATACAACCTAGCTTTAGGCAACTTAGCATCAGGAAGGAGATTAATAGAGCAGTCATACACGCGATGAGGAGGCAACTCCTGACACCCCTCCTCAGAGAAAACATCCCCAAAATCCTCCAAAAAAGGAGGCAATGTACTAGGCACGACCGCACTGATGACTGTGTTCATGCAGTTGCTTTTGCAAAACTCACCCCATTGGCTTATTTCTCTGGACTGCCAATTAATCACAGGGTTATGTTTAACCAACCAAGGAAGTCCCAACACAATGGGAGTAGGTAGACCCTCCAACACATAACAAGATAATTGTTCCCTATGTATTGCCCCTACCTGAAGGTCAATGTTATGAACCTCATGAACAAAGCTACCTTGGCCGAGAGGCCTGGCGTCAATGGAGAATATAGGGATCGGTTTGACCAATACACTCAGATGCATACCTTGAGCCTGAGCAAACTGAGCGTCAACCAGATTAGCCCCGGAACCACTATCAAGAAGAACAGACAATCTCTCCACTCTCGTACCAACTACCACCTCCACTGGTACAAGGAACTGAGAAGAACTGGCGGATGAAATACATACTCCCAGGTTGTCGTCCACCACACAACCTGGGATTAACAGTTTTCCGGCGACTTTTGGCTCAACAAGGCACGGGATGGACATTCTCCAACAAAATGTCCCTCTTTCCCGCAGAAAAAACATCTTCTAGTCCTGCGGCGTACCGCCAATCCCCTCCTACGAAATGATGTCCCTCCCAACTGCATAGGCTCATCCGAACAGACAAGGGGAACCTCAACATAAGGGACTTTAGTGGTAGGTGGAGAAACAACAGGGAGTGGGGTTACCTCACCCCTCTCCCGAAGCCGTCTATCAGTACGGATAGCTAAGGCCATAGCAGCCTCCAGAGAAGGAGGAGACTCATACTGAGCCAAAACGTCTTTTAATTTATCAGAAAGCCCATGACAAAACTGGCTCCTAAGAGCTGGGTCATTCCACTGAGTATCTGTGGCCCATCTACGAAACTCAGAAGCAAATTCCTCTGCCGGACGATCTCCCTGCTGTATCTTACGTAATTTTGTCTCAGCAAGAGAGACCCGATCTGGGTCATCATATACCAATCCCAGGGCAGTAAAAAATTGATCTACAGACAGTAGAGCCGGGGATCCCGGAGGAAGGGAAAATGCCCAGGATTGAGGGTCCCCTTGCAGAAGTGAGATAACAATTCCCACTCTCTGCTCCTCATCCCTGATGATCGAGGCCGAAGCCGAAAATACAATTTACATGCCTCCCGGAAGGTGAAAAATTTGTCTCGCCCACCAGTGAACCTGTCCGGGAGAGCAACCTTAGGTTCAACTCTGGTTTGCTCCAGGGGAGACAAAACTTTGGACTTAATGTCCGTCAGCTCCATGGACAATCCCTGCAACTGCAGAGCCAGCTGGGCTACTGGATCCATGGTAACTGGAGATAATTTTTATGGCCAGTGAAAATGTCACGCTGTCTAATGATATGTATACAATGTCAGTAAACTATTAATACAGGAACAACACTCTATACAACAACTAGTATAGCAACATCAGCATGTAAGTATAGAATAGATTTACCTGACACGATATCTGCTGAACTCAGGGTTAATCTTGAGGACTTGATGAGCTGAAACAGGAAAGAGGTGGACCGGGATCTAACCTGACCCTAAACTGGGGTCCTAACTAATCCCTCACCTTGGAGGTACTGATAATGGTTCAGAGGTCCAAGTCTCCAACCTAACCCTGTCTCCTATCAGACCCTGAACCCTGTAATCAATCCTAAGAAGGATCCTGACTACTACCAAAGGGATATGGGCTGATCTTAGCTAAATACACAGATTAGACATATAAGACAGACAGGATAACACTCGCTTGCATACACACTCAAACACCAAAGGAACATAAATGGTCTGGGAAATAAACTCTAACCAAGTTGAGCTTAGAACAACTAAGGAGCTCACAACTAAAGTCTATACAGATTCATTCCTATCTGTGGTCTGCATGAAGGTTTCACTGGCAACTCCCCAAGCAGACAACCAGGAATTTAAAGGAAACCAATCAACAAATAATCAATTGCAGCCGGGAGAAACTGCACCCAGTCCCAGCACCGAGCACAGACAGAATTAACTCCCTAGCTGCCAAACACAAAGAAACAGCAGCTCACCTGTGAGAAGTCAAAATGTGCAACCGCGACGATCTTCGTGGCAATGCACACATGACAACCACGAGGAGGAACGGACTCACCCCCATACACTGCTTAGTCTTCTTCTGCTTATAATTTAGAGCATATATTTTGCTCTTCATTTTGGTCTTATACTTCATGTTCTTCTGCTTTTTGATCTTCTGCTTATTGTTCTTAAGTCTCCTGTTCTGTATCTTGTAGTTTGTCTTAACCTTCTTAGTCCTGTTGGGTAATCTTTTATTTCTTCTTTGTGATGGTGTTTAGGCTGGTTGGCTTGATGCTCGTCGTCCTTGTGGTCGTCATCTTCTTCGGGGTGGTCATCAGGGTCGTCGTCTTCATTGTTGGAGATCCAGAGTGATTACCCAAAAAAACATTTAAAAAATCTTCAATTTGTAAATGTAGCAGAAGGTACAAGTGCCAATGCAAGTAACGAGGACCAGCTGACTGTGCTGGAACCCGGAGGAGCAGCAGAAGGAAAAGAGCCAATGGCACAACCGAGGACCAGCTGACGTTACTGGGACACGGTTACTAAGCAGGAGGTACCTGTGCTCCAAAGCACTACCAAGGACCAGCAGACGTTGCTGGAACTTGGATACCGAGATGGAGGCACCTAGGCCAAAGGCACTGCGGAGAACCAGTTGACGGTACTGGAACCCGGACGGGTAGCAGAAGGTACAAGAGCCAATGCAAGTAACGAGGACCAGCTGACTGTGCTGGAACCCGGAGGGGCAGCAGAAGGAAAAGAGCCAATGGCACAACCGAGGACCAGCTGACGTTACTGGGACACGGTTACTAAGCAGGAGGTACCTGTGCTCCAAAGCACTACCAAGGACCAGCAGACGTTGCTGGAACTTGCATACCGAGATGGAGGCACCTAGGCCAAAGGCACTGCGGAGAACCAGTTGACGGTACTGGAACCCGGACGGGTAGCAGAAGGTACAAGAGCCAATGCAAGTAACGAGGACCAGCTGACTGTGCTGGAACCCGGAGGGGCAGCAGAAGGAAAAGAGCCAATGGCACAACCGAGGACCAGCTGACGTTACTGGGACACAGTTACTAAGCAGGAGGTACCTGTGCTCCAAAGCACTACCAAGGACCAGCAGACGTTGCTGGAACTTGGATACCGAGATGGAGGCACCTAGGCCAAAGGCACTGCGGAGAACCAGTTGACGGTACTGGAACCCGGACGGGTAGCAGAAGGTACAAGAGCCAATGCAAGTAACGAGGACCAGCTGACTGTGCTGGAACCCGGAGGGGCAGCAGAAGGAAAAGAGCCAATGGCACAACCGAGGACCAGCTGACGTTACTGGGACACGGTTACTAAGCAGGAGGTACCTGTGCTCCAAAGCACTACCAAGGACCAGCAGACGTTGCTGGAACTTGGATACCGAGATGGAGGCACCTAGGCCAAAGGCACTGCGGAGAACCAGCTGACGGTACTGGAACCCGGAAGGGTAGCAGAAGGTACCCATGTAAATTTAAGTTGACAGGCCGCGAGCCGGCCGCAGTTACCGAATCACACAGTACTACAGTGAGTGATTGTCCTAATTTCACAACGGAAACAGCCTTTATTTGCATATCCCGCAGCACACATAGGAAGCACCTAAACTCCAGGCACCATAGAGTCGGCTAACCCGACCGCAACATGACAGGACAACTTATTGGAGGCTAAGTGACGTTTACACTGACAGGAAACAGATGGCGTGCTGTAACCAGTCTGGGCAGGAGTGAGTACCCGTGCCAATGACACTTCCGAGCAACAACTGACGGTGTTGTAGCCCAGGGATGAGAAGAGAACCGGTTGGAGGCAGCAGGACTTTTTGCCGTTCACACAGCAGGGGAACAGCTGACATTACTGAACCCCAGTAACACAGGAGCAAGTGTTGACTGTGCTAACAGCACTTCCAGGCAACAACTGGCGGTGTTGGAGCCCAGGGATGAGAAGACAACAGGGTGGAGGCAGCAGGACTTTTTGCCGTACACACAGCAGGGGAACAGCTGACATTACTGAACCCCTGTAACACAGGAGCAAGTGTTGACTGTGCTAACAGCACTTCCAGGCAACAACTGGCGGTGTTGGAGCCCAGGGATGAGAAGACAACAGGGTGGAGGCAGCAGGACTTTTTGCCGTACACACAGCAGGGGAACAGCTGACATTACTGAACCCCAGTAACACAGGAGCAAGTGTTGACTGTGCTAACAGCACTTCCAGGCAACAACTGGCGGTGTTGGAGCCCAGGGATGAGAAGACAACAGGGTGGAGGCAGCAGGAATTTTTGCCGTACACACAGCAGGGGAACAGCTGACATTACTGAACCCCAGTAACACAGGAGCAAGTGTTGACTGTGCTAACAGCACTTCCGAGCAACAACTGGCGGTGTTGGAGCCCAGGGATGAGAAGACAACAGGGTGGAGGCAGCAGGACTTTTTGCCGTACACACAGCAGGGGAACAACTGACATTACTGAACCCCAGTAACACAGGAGCAAGTGTTGACTGTGCTAACAGCACTTCCAGGCAACAACTGGCGGTGTTGGAGCCCAGGGATGAGAAGACAAGAGGGTGGAGGCAGCAGGACTTTTTGCCGTACACACAGCAGGGGAACAGCTGACATTACTGAACCCCAGTAACACAGGAGCAAGTGTTGACTGTGCTAACAGCACTTCCAGGCAACAACTGGCGGTGTTGGAGCCCAGGGATGAGAAGACAACAGGGTGGAGGCAGCAGGACTGTTTGCCGTACACACAGCAGGGGAACAGCTGACATTACTGAACCCCAGTAACACAGGAGCAAGTGTTGACTGTGCTAACAGCACTTCCGAGCAACAACTGGCGGTGTTGGAGCCCAGGGTCAAGGAGGATGTTTAAATACTAGATCAAGTATTTTCCTTGTTACGTGTCAATTAAAAATGTCTATACTCCAAACAAGAGAAATATAACCTTTAGTACCATAAGATGATGATTTTACTTAAAAAATATATGTAAATTAATAATTTACAAACATAAACGCATACATTAACATGTTGAAAAGCAATGCAAACCACAATTAAAATAGGTTAAATAATCTGCTATACGGTTTAAAATAAAAGCATACAAGTACATATCAGAATCCATTAATGATGGCTAAGTAACAGTATGTACACCATTTTTATTGTGTAGACAATGAATGGCTGACTTAAAAACATAATCAGCATTACAAGTTATCTTTGACATTCATAAAACTTTACATTTGGTGAATAATATCACTAAAAAGTTTTTAAAAATATCTAAAATTTCCATCATGTAATACTGATAATATGTGCCAATCATTTATATTAACCCCTTACTGCCATCGGACGTACTATCCCGTCCATGGTACCTGGGCCCCTATGACCTGGGACGGGATAGTACGTCATAGGCGATCAGCTGCGCTCCTGAGGGGAGCGCAGCTAATCGCCGCCGGGTGTGATTATCACAGCTGACACCCATGACTGTGTGTCAGGAGCGGTCACGGACCGCTCCCGGCACATTAACCCCTTGCACACCGCGATCAAACATGATCGCGGTGTACTGGGGGCACAGGGGAGGATCGCGCAGGGTGGGGGCTCCCTGCGCGCCCCCCTGAGACCCTCAGAGCAGCGCGATGTGATCGCGCTGTTCTGAGGGCTTCCTCCCTCCCAGGACCCGGATCCAAGATGGCGCCGGGGTCCTGGAGGGAGGCGGCTACCTCAGTGCCTGCCGAGAGCAGGCACTGAGAAGCCTGCATCTATGCCTGCGCGATCGCTGGTGTGACAGAGTGCTGTGCACACTGTCACACCAGCGATCTGATAAAATACTGTGATGTCCCACCCTGGGACAAAGTAAAAAAGTTAAAAAAGTAAAAATAAACATGTGTAAAAAAAAAATCCAAAATAAATAAAAAAAAAAAAAAATATTCCCCAATAAATTCACTTCTTCCTGTAAATAAAAAAAAAAAAACAATAAAAGTACACATATTTGGTATCGCCGCGTCCGTAACGACCCCCCCTATAAAATTGTCCCACTAGTTAACCCCTTTAGTGAACCCCTTAAAAAAAAAAATCGAAGCAAAAAATCAATGCTTTATCATCATACCGCCGAACAAAAAGTGGAATAACACGCGATCAAAAAGACCAATATAAAAAAACATGGTACCGCTGAAAACGTCATCTTGTCCCGCAAAAACGAGCCGTCATAAAGCATCATCAGCGAAAAAATAAAAAAGTTATAGCTCGCAGAATAAAGCGATGCAAAAATAATTATTTTTTATATAAAATTGTTTTTATTCTACAGTCATGGCCAAAAGTTTTGAGAATGACACAAATATTATATTTTCACATGATCTGCTGCCCTCTGGTTTTTATGTGTGTTTGACAGATGTTTTTATCACAGACAGAAATATAATAATTGCAAACATATGAGTAACAAAAGCTTGTCGCGGTCATAGAGACAGACCACTCGTCCTCCAGTCACTCCAGATTCAGGCTATGAGCAAAGGTCGACCATCAGAGAATGAATCAGAACAACAGACTGCTTCATACTCAATACATGCTCCAGAGACTACTATGATGCAGCTTTCTCAGCAAATTCTGATCTTTATTATTACAAGCACAAAGTTATATAGTATGCATATCAGGGTGGAGTGAGGGGCACCTAAAGAGAAACAGTATAGCCATATATGGATATGTATAGTATTCTAACATCTGGATTGGTTCCACCGTTCCTTCAGCTCAGCTCAGCTCCCGAATGATGTAACTTCTGGCTGATGCAATCCTCTTGGAATTCAGGATCCAGTTACATATTCCAGAGATGGGTCTTTAGCTAAATGCCACGTAGTAAGGAAAGCTTATATGCCACGTAGCAAGGAAAGCTTATATGCCACGTAGCAAGGAAAGCTTATTGTTTGAATACACAAAATGGAAGCTAGCTTATAAACGTCATATAAGGTACAAAAATAGAAATATATACATAATATGAAAGTATTAAAGTAGAAAAATTATATTTTACCTCGACAATCCCCCTAAACACTAAGCTTTCCCTTGCAGGGGTGACCTTTGAGACTGTCCATGTGTTGGGGGAGGGGAGATGGGTTGGACTTCTTCACCCCGTCGTCTTAGGGATCATTCCCTTGTGGAATGCCCCCACACGCTCAGGGCCCTACTCTAACATACACATGGAGTTCTCCCATCTGTCCCTAAACTAAATCTCTCATTTCTATTTGTATTTTGTCATAGGGGATTTTATCAGGTTCATCCTGCGGGGTATATTTTTCCATATCACCCTATCAGTGTCATCATATAGCAGGGACATAACTTCCTGATGAAAGAAAGTACCTGAGGAGGCGGTTGCATTGGTCACAGCTTTTCTGTACAAGGGTATCACACAACATAGAATTATCAATCCCAACACCAAAAGCCCTGCTACCACTAGACAGGCTTGTTGGAAAAATCCTTTGAGTCCTCCAAGCCACCCTGAGAAGAAAGAGGTATCTACTCCTGCATTGGCCTTTACTTCCTGAGCCAGATTTTTAATCTTTGTAAGGGCCACTATAGTTTTACCATTGACTCCAGAATTCTGAGGAATATAAGTACAACATTCTTCCCCTATCATCCCACAGACTCCACCTTTTTCGGCTAGGATCATATCAATAGCCAGTCTATTTTGAAGAGTCATTCTTGTGTTGGGGCCCAGTTCCTCAACTATACCTTGGAAAGCGTCTCTACTATAGTTGATGAACCTTTGCTCAGTGTAATAGACATAGTTTATCCAGTCCACATTTCTGTTGATCTGTATGGTGGGAATGAGGGAGAGGAAACCTGCAGTAATCTGGTTCTGGGCTTTGTACTCATCAGGGACCCCCTAGGGACACCTATGGAATCTATATAGACCTTGGGGTCGTCAGCATAGCTGGTATGCAGCTGATCTAAACTTCTCTTTTTCCTAGTTAGTTCAGGGGCTATTTCTGGGTCCCAGGGTAGGATTTTGAATTGCATGGCTAGCTTTACCAATGTACACTGACCACTCCATACACCTGGCAGCTGAGATCTCAGTCTCCCATCCCCACAGAACCAATAAATATCATACATGTATCTGGAATGATTAGTCAGTAGGTTAACATCTATAGTCTTATTAGTCTGGCAGAACCCGTCTTCAAATACCCCTAAAGAGGGACCAGTAGAGTTGTCAGGAGAATAGCAGGTATAGTTATCCTTATTTACTATCACATCCCGAGGGGTTCGCAATTTGGTTCTTAGACTGACAAGGGGAATATAATCAGGACAGGAGGTGTCATTAGCTCCTTTCAATAACACCAATAAACAGATTGTGGCATTGTGGTCAGCAGGGAAGGCATGCATGTATAGATAAGTTATACACCCCACCGATATATTTTGGGCCCTGACGTTGTATCTAACCCATTCTAACCATAGATTTTTACGGGGATTAACTTGGGTTTCCATAGAAAAGGCATCTTCCCATTTGAGCCCTGGGATCGGAATTACTTCATTAACTGCTTGTTGTAACTTATCAGGGACTGGAGTGGGTTTGGTTTTTATATCTTTCAAACAAAAATGCCCATATCTATATTCATCCCCAGTAGGATATATGCTTAAAACATATTTTCCCAAATCTGTAGGCTGAGGGTTCTCCAGGGTCAGTACTAACTTTCCATTGCAGGCCCACCACCCGTGTGAATTGATCAATTCTACCTTCTCGACATCTTTAAGTGTTAGTCTGGTTTTCAGAGGTTTACCTTTTTCATCTACTATATTCATAGCCTCTTGAGGTTGGTAACCCCAGTCTGTCCCTGTGTTCCATCCCACAGTTGGTCAAGAATAACAGTATTCCTTATTTGGCCTGGCTGCACACATATAATGATGGGTTGGACAGCCAAGAGGACCCTTTATAACCTGGTCATTTGTGAAAACCCAAGTGTTGACTGTTTTGTCCATATCAACCCAGAAGTTGGCACACCACCCATATACAGTCAAAACAGGCAAAGCTGTAGTAAGGATATACAGGACAGTCTTCATGGTTGTTGACCAGTCTTGTCTCTTTTACAGTGGGAGGCGTGAATCCAGGTGCTCTTGCCCTCAAGCTTCAGGGCTGTTGGCGTGGTCAGGATCACGGTGTAGGGACCTTCGAATCTGGGTTGGAGGCAGTCTTTACTCACAAACTTTTTCACGTACACCAGGTCACCGGGCAAGAAGTTGTGTACCGTGTCACCTGTGGATTCTGGGAGAGTGGGTATTAGTCAACTCTTTAGACAAAGCATTAGCAGGGGTATTGGAGTGTAGAATATAGAAGGGTCTACCAGATCCCTATCAGCTCCCCCTTCTAGAATAGATATGATTTCTACCCTAGAAGTGTATGTGAGGGAGATCATATCTTTCTTTTTTCACTTATACCATTTGTTTATAATAGCCATTATTATTATTTGGAGGTCTCAGTCCAATATACATAGTCTTCATAATGGAGGCATCTATCAGTCTCTGGAGTAGTCTTATGATGCATGGGATACAACAGCAACCGCAGACGACGAGTATGGCTGCCACCGCTGCCAGTGAGATGAGAAGGCTGGATACAAGATGCCTCCATCGTCCGAACCAGGAATCCAGCCAGTCAGTAAATGGGTTGTCGATACCAGAATTTTCTGCCAGTTCATCAGATAGTGATGTAAGACCCTCCAAAGCCTTGGTGATGCTTCCATCTGGGGTGGTATTATTTGGAATAAATGTACAACAATTATAACAGGGTTACAGGATGATCCCCAGACTACAGATTTTATATCACAAGTCCACCGTGGACGTGCCAAAGCAACTGTCGTTCTTTCCAAAAGGGGCCTTCCTGAAGCACTAACTCTAGTCATGGCTTCCTGTGGCCTATATTTCCATGAAGCCCCCGTATTCCATGCTGCCTCCTCCCATGAGTTACAATCCTCATTCCCAGGTCTAGTTATACATATAAATACTGCTGCTTCTTCTATTTCTGTAAGAAATTTGTGCACGGATCACTGCTTTTCCTACCAAACTTATCATATTGACATTTTACTATGTGACATAAATCAAATCTAAAAGTAGCAGAGTTCTTTGATGTATCAAACCACATTGTTATTTCTGTTCCATTGTGGGTGATCTCAGCCATTTGTCCTGGCGATCCTGTCAATACCATCAGAAGCAGGAAAGTCATTCTACCGCTCCAGGACATAGTAGTAGTTTGCATGGCTCCAGATAGCAACTGTAGAAAGTCAGTCCCCTGGAATCAGAATCAAAGACTTGTTTATGTACAGATGTGAGTCTCCTTTTGGAGGCTCTGAATACAGTCAATGGGGCTGTTGCACTGGATGTGCGATGTTTTATGACTACCAGCCCAACCTTGATATTGACCCAAACATCCCCTTGTCTTATTGCTGTATTGTCTTTGTGATTCCCAACATGTACATGACATTCAAATGAAAATTACCTCTCCAGCAGGAAAGGGCAAAAAAAAAGATTTTTCAGCTGTAGTGGCTCTTAGCATCCGGAAGGCTTCTGACCACCTGTAAAGAGTCAACACACACGAACACATACCTTCCTACCTGTGTGGTAGGTGTATGACATCAGTCTGCAGTCATTGGAACGAATAGAGGGGCTTAGACGTGTGTGTGTATGCGGTGTTCCCTATCCTACCTGTGTTGTGCACATGTGGGACAGACTTGTGTAAACATTTATGAAACTAGGAGCGAACCTGTTGTGAATGGGTTTGAGATGAGTTCTGAGCAGAGGCTCCCTCTGGTGGTTACAAGCGGTACTAGTGAGGATTGTGAGGACTGGGAATCAGGTGTTACTGATTGGTCTTATGTAAGGGAGTCATTTTCCCATCGGGGTTGCCGGTGATCAATTGTTCTGGTCTGAATCCTTCTTTCCAGTTTCCCTTGTAGCCTGCTGTGTCGTGTCTGCATCTCCTGCTATCAGATAAGACAATTTATTTTGTGTTTTTGCTATATTTTTGCATTTTGTCCTGCACTTCTGTGGGGGCCTTCAGGGTCCCCTCCGGGGGCTTTTGCCCTCTCAGTTTAGTCCAGCCACTGTGTTTTGTACTTTTGCTTTTTCCAGTTTTTTTTTCAGTGGCTGCTGTTTTGTTTTTGTTACACCAGAGAACTAATTTAGGTGGTAGAGGTCGTGTGATCTCAGGTGATTTTGAAATTAGTAGAGTTGGTGTTTTTTCAGGGTTTTCTGAGATTGCAGTAAGTACCCTTCCTATCCTTTTCTATTTAGATAGTTTGGGCCCCAGCGTTTGCTCATACTATTTTCTTTCTGTGTCAGTATTTCCTCTTGTCTAACCGCCATTACATGTTTGGGGGCTTTCTATTATCTTTGGGGTTCTGCTCCGGGGCAGATAGCTTTCCTATTTCTATCTTTAGGTGTAGTTAGTTTCTCAGGCTGTGACGAGGCGTCTAGGACCAACGTAGGAACGCTCCACGGCTGCCTCTAGTTGTGGTGGTTAGTCAGGGTACTGCAATCTCATAGATTCCAACTGCTCTGGTGTATTGCCTTTTTTACCTGCACTCCTCAGCTACCGTAACATAACAGTATCACCGGACATAAAAATTGTATGGTACTCACAGAAGGGAAAAAATATTTTGAAGGAAGAAAAGTTGTCAGAGATATTTTTCTGTTTGTTGCATTTTTTTTTTTTCCCTCTGTATCTCTGGGTGCTGGGGAGGATCTTTTCTCCCAATGGAGTTTGCACAGTTGTCTGGCCGTGTGGATCAGCTTGCCACTGAGGTTCAGAGTATTGCTGCATATCTTGCTAGGTTGCCTGTTGTGGAACCTAGGATCCCCATGCCAGATTTGTTTTTAGGGGATCGAGCTAAGTTTCAGAATTTCAAAAATAATTGTAAATTGTTTCTTGCCTTAAAATCTAAGTCCTCAGGAAACGCAGCGCAGCAGGTTCAAATTATCATCTCTCTCCTGCGCGGCGATCCTCAGGATTGGGCTTTTTCCCTGATACCTGGGGATCCTGTTTTGAGTGATGTTGATGCATTTTTTCAGGCTTTGGGGTTATTGTACGATGAGCCTAATGTCACTGATCAAGCTGAAAAAGCCTTGTTGGCATTAAGTCAGGGGCTTGATGACGCTGAGTTATACTGTCAGAGATTCCGTAGGTGGGCAGTCCTGACCAAGTGGAATGACGACGCTTTGGCGGCCCTTTTCCGGAAGGGTCTGTCGGATAATGTAAAGGATGTTATGGTGGGATTCCCTGTCCCCTCTGGTCTCAATGATTCTATGTCATTAGCGATTCAAATTGACAGACGTTTGCGTGAGCGGAGAAGTATGCGTGGAGTGGTGTTGCCTTGTGAGCCAGCTGCTGAGCCCATGCAGTGTGATGGAGTGGTGTCTGGGGCACAGCGTCATGAGTTTCGAAAGCGCAATGGGTTATGTTTCTACTGTGGTGATGCCTCTCATGCTATTTCAGTCTGCCCTAAGCGGGGAAGACATTTTGCACGCTCAGTTGTCTTGGGTAGTGTTTCAGACTAAGTTTTTATTAACCTCCTGTTTTTTTGCCCCCCCCCGGGGGATTTCCCCGACTTTTTTTTTGATTTTTTGATGTTTTGCGAAAGTAAATCTGACCCTTACCCCCCCTAGGGCTATGATGCGCATTGAATTAGTGCCGGGGTAGTAAATTCCTAAAGGTCGCCTTTTTAATTGTCGCCCCCGAACATGACGCTATGGGGCTTTACAAGGAATATTGGAAAAGGGGGCATACAGCCCCTCCTCTTCATTTTTGGTGCCGGTTTTTTTTTTGGCCAAAAAAGTGGTTCTTAAGGCCGTTTTTGATTATGTCTTTTGAAAAATTTTAAAGTGAAATATCCCCCTTACCTTGATTTCTGACCTTTTTTCCCCGGGAAAAAAAAGCTCTTGGTTTACAAGTTGACCCCGGGGGCGTATAACTTATTCGCTTTAAAGCAGGGGGATAATGGAAGACGGCATTTAAACCCCCCTAAAGGGGGATTTTGAGTACTTGTGATCCTTTGGGCTCATAATGCTCCCCCTTTCCAGTCCTTATGAATGACTTTTCAGGGTTTTGTGGCAATTTTTTGATTGTTTATTTGGAGATATCTTGATTTTTTTTAAAGAGGGACCCATGGAAACTGTTCGAATGTTTCCAATTTTTGAGAGGAATTCTGTGTGAAGGATCAAATGTCTTTTTGGCGACAGAAGATTCATTTGGGGGTTTATTTTCCCCCCATGTTATTGAATGGCCCGGTAAGGTTCGGCCATCTGTGATTGGGTCCAACCTTTTCTTAAAAAGGTTTCAAGTTTTTGGGGGGTTTTCCCCAATTTTTTCGTAAATTTATTGGTAATTTCGGGGTTATTGTTAAAACCCATTAACTATTTGACCAGAAAGGGTTTGATGGGTAATTTGGGGCCTCCTGAGGCGTCTCGGTTTCGGAATTAAAAGCGAGTTCACTTTGTCTGTTCTACGGCACTGATGTTTTTTTCCTTTTCAGGGGAGGTGATGCCATAAATTGGGGAGGTCCGTTTTCCCCCAAAAAGACCCAGAGCCCCTAAAAGTAACCCTTGTCCCTTTTTCTCTCGAAAATTTTCTCCTACGAACGTAATTATGAGTGGGTAATCGGGAGTTATTGGCCATAAAAGGGGGGTTTTGAAAGGGGGAAATTTGGTGGAGGGGCCAAAATCAGGGGGTGGTCCTTACGGCCCCAAAAAATTGGGTCTATCTGGAATTGCAAGCGACTCAATCCTAGACGGGGCCGGGGGCCTTTTTTTCACACGTTTTAATTTTTGGTTTCTTTCTTCCGGGGCCAAGAATGTTAAGGGGGATGCCCCCGGGATTTTCCCCTTGCGGTCCCGAGCATCTGATCCTCTTTTTTTTTGAAGGGGGGTAGTTTTTCCCCTTCGCCAATTTGAGATTCTGGGGAGGGGTGTCAGGGGGCCCCCGAGCGCTGCCCTTTTGGAAATTGTTTGCCCGGGGCCATGGAAAAGAGTGTGATGTCTGATTTTCTTGTTCGCATTGGTGGGCTCCCGGGAAATTTTTTGGGCCCCAGAGATTGGGTTTTAGGGTCCTTTTGGGGGCCCTATTGTCTCGCGTTTGTAGGGAATTTGTGCTCCTGGGGATTCCCCCCCCCAACCTTTTTGTCTCGTTTAGTGGTTTGTTGTCCCTTTTGCCTGTGCCCAAGACCCCAGGGCCCCCATTCTCTGGGGATTTCATTTGATTTTCCCTTTTTTCTCAGAAATGCCACCATCTGGGAATTTTTGTGATGGTTTCCAAAAAATGATACATCTTGTGCCATTCCAAAAATTTCCCCTTCCCCTCTAATTGGCCCCGTTTTTTTCAGCACGGGTTCGTTTACCGGCATTCCTGAAACTTGTGTTGACGAGGAGTCTTTTTTCCCCGATTTTGGGGGGACTTTTTTTCTAAGGGGTTCAATTGTCTTTCTCCTGGTTTTTTCCCAGCCCAAAGGTCAAACGAGAGACAACCGACTTGGGGATTTCTAAGATGTTTTTTCGTGATAGGGTGACTGGGTCTCTTTTTTTCCCCTTTTGGTGGTTTGCTCTTAATAATAGGGTGCTCTGCCCCCTTTTATGTTCCCTTTTTTTTTAATTCTGGGGTTTTCCCCCCGATTTTCTTAGGACAGACGGAGGCTTTTTTTTTCCGGGTTGATCTTTGTTGAGCTATGCAGCAGTTTGGGACGGTGTGGAAGGTTGTCCCTTCTAGGGGGAAAGGCCCCCCCGGTTTGCTAAAGGCATAGGATGATGGTCCCGGTTTAAAGTGGGGGATTGGTTGGTTGTCCTCAAAAAAAATTTATGGAGTTATCTCCCCAAATTTAAGCTAGGTTCATTGGACCCCTTTAAGTATGGAGATTATTAATCCCCTTTCTTTTGTTTGTTTTCCAGGGACATTTAAGATCCCCAACGGTTCCACAATCCCCCTTTTTTGGGGGTTTTTTAGCAGTGGTTCCTGCTGCGTGCCCCCCGACCTGTTTGGTTGAGGGCAATCTGGAAAAATTTTTGGTTGGAAAATATGGATTCTCGTTTTTTAGACGAAAGACTCCTATTTTTTAAATGGGAGTTATGATCAGGGGAAGAAATTCTTTGGGGGTTTTTTCGGACATCCATGCAGGAGATTATCCCCGGTATCATAGAATCTCCCCACGACCTGGTTCTCAAATGAGGGTTCGGTGACCCCCTCAAGGGGGGGGGGATGTTGTGAATGGTTTTTGATAGTTTTTAGCAAGGCTCCTTGGTGGGTTTCAAGCGGGGTAGTGAGGGGTTTTGGAGGACGGGAATCAGGTGTTACTGTTGGTTTATGTAAGGGAGTCATTTTCCGGGGGGTTCCCGGGGATCAATTGTTCGGTCTGAATCTTTTTCCCCTTTCCCCTTGCCTCTGTGTCGTGTCTGCATTCCTCTTCAGATAAGAAATTTCTTATTTTTGTTTTTGCTATATTTTTGCATTTTGTCCTGCACTTTTTTGGGGCCTTCAGGGTCCCCTCCCGGGGGTTTTGCCCCGTTTAGTCCAGCACTGGTTTTGACTTTTTGCTTTTTCCCGTTTTTTTTAGTGCTGTGTTTTTTTTTTTTTACACCAGAGAACTATTTAGGTGTAAGGTGTGTGATTCAGGTTTTTTTTAAAAATTATAGAGTTGGGTTTTTTTTTGGGGGTTTTTTTTTGATTGCAGTAAGTCCCTTCTATCCTTTCTATTTAGTAGTTTGGGCCCCAGGTTTTTTTCATACTATTTTTTTCTGTGTCAGTATTTCCTTTGTCTAAAACCCCTTACATGTTTGGGGTTTTATTATTTTGGGGGGTTTCTCCGGGGCAGATACTTTCCATTTCTATTTTAGGTGAGTTATTTTCGGGTGGACGAGGGTTAGGACCCCAATAGGAACGTCCACGGCTGCTTAGTTGTGGTGGTTTTTCGGGTCTGCAATCTCTAGATTTTCCCAATGCTCTGGTGTATTTTCCCCTTTTTTCCTGCATCCTCAGCTACGTAAAAAACGAACAGGCTAAAAATTGTATGGTACTCACAGAAGGGAAAAAAATTTTGAAGGAAGAAAAGTTGTCAGAGAAATTTTTTTTTTGTTGCTTTTTTTTTTTCCCTTTTTTTTGGGGTGGGGAGGATCTTTTCTCCCATGGAGTTTGACAGTTGTCGGCCCCGTGGATCAGCTTCCCTGAGGTTAGGTATTGCTGTATCTTTTAGGTTCCCCTTGTGG
>JARQOD010011536.1:0-23068 GCA_033576555.1 Oophaga sylvatica
TCCATTGCCTTTAATCCCTGATTTTGGGAGAGTGCGGCACCCAAAATTTTCTCTAAACGGGATCTCCGGGGCCCATAATTTTGGCCCCTTTTAACCGGGATAATGGAAAACTGCTTTCACCCCACCTAGGGACACTTTCGAATATCAATTATCCTTTTGTCAGACCGCCCCACCTTTTTCCAAACCCTTTTGGGAAAGACACTTGGATCTCCTAATACATTTTGTGGTGTTTTTATCTGAATAAATTCAAATTTTTTCTAACTCCACAGAGGAACACAGGACAGGAAATGGTCTTAGAACCCAAACAAAACCATCTCTACTAAAAATTTTAAAATGTGAATTCCATGGGACCGAATTTTCAATTTCGGGGGTATGTACTACTACCAAGGGATTAGTATGGATGGAAGCAAACCCAAGCCAAAAAGGATTGGCCAATTCCTAAAAGTAAGGAGGTGCACGCTTCATCGGTTTGCCAACTCATAGACTTTCATTAGAATTTCTCTAGGAGTGTCACCTATCCCCAATTTACCCAAACATCTAGGTTCTCCTGCCCCCCGAAACTCGGGAAGCATTTTCCTGTTTAAAGGTAAATTTCCACCGCCCCTATCTTAACATCCAACCCCAGCTTGCATTCATAAAGGGGTGGAGCTTCAACTGGCCATTGGAGCTATCTCTCTCAGAAACAGTTGAGAAAATGTCTTCACCCCTGCCTTCTTTTCCCAGCAGTTTTTTGGGCTAGAGGAACTACTTTGGGGGGCAATGAGAATTGTTGGCCATTATTGCCGCCTTAAAGAATGGAGACCCCTTTCTTCAGGGAGCTCACAAAAATATCCCCTGACAACACGAACCTAATTTTTCAGTCGCAATGCCTGACTCCTCGCCAGGTCGGGAATCTTTTCCTAAACCAATTTTAAATTTTTTCATTTCTTATAGACCAGGGTCGCTCAATGGAAAGGCTGATTCACTCTCAGGATTCATTCAGCAAGACACTCCACTTTCTCCTCCTAAAACTATTTTTCCGCTCTAATTCCTGGATGTTCATAATCAAGACCTACTAAGGACACAAGAAGCTACCCTGCGGGTTCTTTTTTGGCTCAACCCCCAAGGGGCTAATCTTTCTTTAAGAATGGGTTGGGATTTAGGGGCAACCGGGAATACCTAAACATCAATTGAGAGTATTGCAACCACCACATTCCAAAATACCGGGGATAGGGAATTCAAAACACAAGAATTTTTCTCGTTTCTTTTGGGGGCCCACTTACAAAAGATGTTTTAAACTAGGCACTTCATGTGAAATCGTGAAGATGCAAAACACCTCGCACCTCACCAACTGGTCTGTTTCAACCTCTTCCCCCCCCCGCCCCCCGTGGGGGTCCCCTTTTTTATGGACTTCATTTGGGGGTTACCAACCTCTCAAGGTTCAGTGGTGGTTGATCGTCTAAAAAGGCAGCCATTTTTCCCTTTGTCGGCTTACCCACTGAAAACAGACACAGACTTGTTTTAAAAGTGTTTTCCTTACATGGAGTACCGATGAGGGGCATTTTCGATCAGGGTGCAATTTTACTTAACTTTTGGCAAAATTTTTTGTGCCGCATTTGGGCATTAAAAGAAACCTTTTTTCTGCTTTTCATCCCCCAAATAAGGACAGACAGAAAAACCAATCAACCCTGGGGCGTACTCCGCGCTTTATCCACCTTGGGTTTTTTGGGGGGGGAAAAAAAATTTTTGGGGGGAAAAAAAAAATTTTTTTTTGGGGGGGAACAAAAAAAACGTCCCCCAAAAACCCTTTTTTTCCCCTTTTTTAAATTTTTTCCCCCCCCCTTTTTTTTTTTTTTTTCCGGCCCCCCCTTTTTTTCCGGTTTTCCCTTTTTTTTCCCCCCCCCCCCCAAAAACCCCCGGTTTTTTTTCCCCCCCCCCCCCTTTTTAATCCCAAAGGCCCCCGGGGGGGTTTTTTTTTTTAAACCCCCCCCCCCCTTTTTCCCGGGGGTTTTTTTCCCCCCAAAAAAATTTCCCCAAAAAACCCCCCTTTTTTCCCCCCAAAAAAAAAAAATTTTTTTTTCCCCTTTTTTTGGTCCCCTTTAAAAAATTTTAAACGGGAAAGGGAAAACCTTGAAAAAACAAAAAAAACCCCCGGGGGGGAAACCCCCCCCCCCCGGGGGGGGAAAATTTTTTAAAACCCCCCCCCCCCCCAAAATTTTTTTCCCAAACCCCCCCCCCTTTTTTAAAATTTTGGGGCCCCCCTTTTTAAAAAGCCAAAATTTGGAAATTTTTTTTTTAAAAAAAGGGGGTTTTTGGGGGTTTTTGGGTTTTTCTTTTTTTTTTTTTTTTAAAAAAAAAAAAGGGGGGGGAAAAAAAACAAAAAAAAAAACCCAAAAAGGCCCCCCCCCAAAAAATCAAAATGGGGGGAAAAAACCCCCGGCCAAAAAAAAAATTTTACAAAAATTTTTTCCCCTCCTTTTTTTTTTTTGGGGTTTCCCCCCCGGGCCGGGGGGAAAAATTTCTTTAAAAATTTTTTTTTTGGGGAAAAACCCCCGGGAAAGAAAAAAAAATTTCTTTAAAAAAAAAAAAATTTTTTTTTTTCCCCCCCAAAAAAAAAACCAGGGCAAAAAAAAAAAATTTTTTAAAAAGGAAGGTTTGGGGGTTTTTTTTTAAAAAAAGGGGGAAAAAATTTTTTTAAAAAAAAAAACCCCCCCCCCCTTTTTTTCCCCCAAAATTTTAAAAATTTTTGGGGAAAAATTTTTAAAAAATTTTAAAAAAAAACCCTTTTTTTAAAAAAGGGGGGGGGAAAAAAAAACCCCCAAAAACCCCCCCCCCCCCAAAAACCCCCCCCAAAAGAAAATTTTTTTTTTGGGGTTTGGGGTTTTTTTTTTAAATTTTTTTAAAAATTTTTTTCCCCCTTTTGTTTTGGGGGGGGGGGGAAAAAAAAAAAAGGGGGCCCCCCCCCCCTTTTTTTAACCCCCCCTCTAAAAAAAAAGGGGAAAAAATTTTCCCCGGGCCAATTTTTTTTTTCCCCCCCTTTTTTAAAAAAAAGGAAAATTTTTTTTTTCCCCTTTTGGGTTTTTTTTTAAAAGGAAAAAAAAAAAACCCCCCCTTTGGGGAAAAAAAAAGGGGGGTTTTTTTTTTTTTTTTTTGGGGGTTTTGGGGGAAAAAACCCCTTTTTTAATAACCCAAAATTTTTTGGGGGCCCCCACAAAACCCAAAAAAAAACCCCCCCCGGGGGTTTGGGGGGCCCCCCCCTTTGGGGTTTTTTTAAAGGGTTTTTTTTTTTTTAAAAAAACCCAAATTTTAAAAAATTCCCTTTTTTCCAAAAAAAAGGGGAAAAAAAAAAAAACCCCCCTTAAAAAAAGGGGGGGAATTTTTTAAATTTTTAATCGGTTTTTTTGGGCCCCAAAAAAAAAAACCCCTTGGGGGGGAAAAAAAGAATTTTCCTTTTTTTTTTTTTTAAATAACCCCCTAAAAAGGGGGAAGAATTTTGAGGGGAAAAATGGACCCTTCCCAGCTGAATGAATCCTAAAGGGCCCTCAGCCTTTTTCCCTTGAAACGATCCTGGTCTATAAGAAATGACAAAATTAAATTGGGTTTGGGAAAAAATTCCCCAGCGAGCCGGCGGGGACGGGCATTTTGCCCCGATAAATTAAAGGTTACATGGTCTGTCAGGACGACATTGCTGTGCACCCCCGAAAAGGGTGTCTCCATTCCTTGAAGGCGAAATAAGGCCAACAATTCTCTATTGCCCCATGTAGTTCCTCTCACCAAGACAACGCTGGAAAAAAGGCACGGGGATGCAAACATTCTTCTCACCTTTCTCTAAGATAATAGCCCCAATGCACATCTAAAGCATCCCACCTCTTATAATCAACTCGGGTTGGGTTGTACTAAAAGGTGGGGTGGTAAATTTTTCCCTTTTAAAAACAAAAATGTTTTCCTAGCTTCGGGTCCAGAGAACCTAGACTTTTCCGGTAATTTGGGTGAAGGTGACACACCTCAGAAAAATTCCTAAGAAACGCATAAAATTTTGGCAAACCCGAAACGCTGCACCTCCTTCACATTTCGGGAAAATTGGCCAATCCTTGTGGTTTTTTTTATTTTTAATTTTTGGTAATTTAAAAAATTTGTTTGGTATTTAATTAACCTTTTAAGTTTTGGGGTTAGAGATGGTTTGTCTTAGGTTCTAAACCATTTCCACATGTCCCTGAGTTCCTCTGTGGGGTTAAAAAAATTAAAAATCATCCAAAAATCACCCAAAAATACAGGGTCCCTAAAAATTTATCCCCCAGTGTTGGGAAATGCTGGGGGGTACTCAGACCAAAACAAACAAATTGAATTCCCCCAAACGTGACCCAATCAGTCTTCCATTATCCCCCCGGGCAAACGGGCCAATTATAGGGGCCCCCAATCCATTTAGAAAAATTTTTGGGGTGCCGCCCTCTCCAAAACTCAGGGGTTTAAAAGGGAATGGGGAAAAGGTTTCTAAAAATTTAAACCAAAAAGGGCCCTATAGTCTATGCAGGGGCCAAGATCCAACTTTTTTCTCACAAAAAAGTGGGCACCGCGGAGAAGAAAGGGCTATGAAGCCTTTTCTAATTTCATCTAGAGTCCCAAAATTTTTTAGGGGGGGCCCCGCTGGGGGTAACTTACCAAAGGACTGGGCTCCGGCAATAATTCTTTTGGGAAAACATAGGAGGGTGAGGAGAAGCTGGCAGCGTTCTTTTGTCACATAAACCAAATATCCTGGTAAACAGCTGGAGTTCGGGGACTCCCAGGGTTCCCGGAACAAGCAAGCGAAATTTCCTTTCCCTCCTTTTTCCCCGGGAAAAAAAGTGAAATTTCCCTTTTGGTCTCCCATTAATTTGGGTTTCCCTGCGCCTGCAGCCTGGAAAACCCCTAGAATAAGGGAAAGTGGGGAAAGAGATAAAGAAAGACATTTCCTCCTAAAATTTTTACCCAAAAGGACCCTAAAAGCTCTTTTTTCCTTCCACTGGTCCAGAGTCAGCGGGACCATCCCATCTCCATCTGTACTGAGTAGCCTTCTTCACTGAACGTATCCCCGTTTCGAGAAAAGGGAATATCCATAAAATTTCCCAACTTGCTCCATCTATCATAGCAGAGCAGACACCCAACTGATCCACCCAATTTTTGGGGAAAAAGGGAAGCAATAAATTTTATTTTTTTTTTACAACTCAGCGGGGAAAACCGCTGAGGAAACTTGAAAAATGCAGCGTTTATACCGTCATTGTCCCCAGAACAACAATTTTAAGTCCAAAAAAAAACTTTTGCAGCGATCTTTTGGATTCTGACTCGACAGACAGAGCTCCTCTCCAAACACTCACGTGAATGACTCGCAGAGTCTTACGAAACGCTGGCATTTTAAATTGAATCCCGACTTACCCAAAAAAAAAAACAAATTTTCCTTTATACATGTTCTTTGCGGATCACTAACCCCCTTTTTAAAAAGTCCACCTCTGGTTCGGGTTCGGGTTTCCCCTTTTGACCTACTCAAAGTTTCCTTAGCAAAGAGGGGGGTTTGGGAAAAGGTTAGGCATTTTTTTCGAACCATCTCTTTTGCTGCGTTCATCAGACAGCATCAAACGGATACAATAGTTAATAAAGTCCCCTAACGCATTTGGGGGGGTCGCACGAAATTCATCCTTAATCGGGAGACAACCCTTTCCGAAAAATAATTTTTTGGGGGAAGGTCCCAATGGTATCAAACCCATCTCCTAAAAACCAAGGCATATTTCGCTACTAAACCCTTTACCTTGGCGCAAAGTTAACAGGCGTTTCACTTTTGCACCTCTTTGGGGGTCATCAAACACCTCCCCAGGCTGAAAAAAAGCAAAAGGTGATTCAAACAATCATCCCAGCCAATCAGAGGTTTGCCCACACAAACCTATTGGTAAAAAACATGATTATAGTGCACTTTGAACTTTCAGTGGAAATTGTGAAGCAGTGCAGAAAAAATAGATTGCATTGGTTAATAAATCCCCTTTTTCTCACTTCACCGCCAAAACAAAAAGGGTAACTTGGGGATCCCAAACCGGGGGTTTAGCAGGAGCCTGGGCTCGTTCCTCTAGAGCCTCAAACCCGGTCGTAAATTCCGATAGTTTGCCCAAAAACCTTTCAAAATTTTGATTTGTGAGGGCCCGTGGGTTTTCAAAACGGTCTTTATATCTGTAATCTGCAAGGATTGACAGTCACTCCCCCAAAGCTCCTTTAGCGGGGCCCCATCTTCCCGATCTTTTAAACAGAAGTGCGGGAGAAGAGAAAGGAAAAAAAAAAAAAAAAACAATAGTGTTTTCCCGTGGGAACACTCCAGAGTAAATTTAAGGGAAAGGGGCCACCCGGGAAAGTTGAAAGTCACAACCACTGTCTCACAGAAGGTATTAAAAGGGCACTGATATCCACCTCACAGCAACACGGGGTTCCCAGACCCAGCAGACACTAAACATTGGGTCCTAAACTTGTCATGTAATTACAGTTCCTATAGCGTCTTGTCTTGGTGCGAGAAAACACTGAAAATAGTTATATGAAAAAGACTTGATTTCTTCATACAGCAGCAGAAAAGGTCACACAGTTTTTCCAGGGAAAAAGGCAGGAACCAGCAGGCCAGAGTAATTCAACTCTACAAAACTCTCCAACAGTTAGACTCCTCTGTACCGAAATTCCTCTCAAAAATGGATTCACCAAAGCAGGTTTTCCCCAAACCAAAAGTGTTTCCCAAAATTCCTCATAGAAAAAACTGGAGTCCAAAATCCTGGGTTTCCAGGAGTCAGGTCCGGGCTGACTGGGGCCTTGATTCAGGAGCACTGTTTTTTCAGCTGGGGCTGCTTAAGAAGCAAAGGGGGAAAAATCAGGCGGGGAACATAAAAATGGGAAACTCCAATTAACCGAGGGCAAGACTTCAGAAAGACAGAAAGCAAAATGGCCCACGGAAAAATGGGGTTTTTAAGGGAAAATGTCAAAAGAGCCCAAAAAACCTTTCAACGCTCCCGCTTCCGCCTTCTGTAAAACACAAAGCTCAACACGGATTTCCCCGTTTGAACGGGGTTGAGGGGGCTCAGCTCCGAAAACTTCATATACACAAGGGTCCGTTTTGTACCCCCGAAAACACAAAACACTCCTACACCACCTCTTTCACACACCGGGTCCGCTCCCCCACAAAACCCCGTACACACAAAGGGTCCGCTCCGTACACCTCGTACCACACGGCCCGCTCCGTACCCCAACACCGGCCCCCCTCCCCCCTGTACCAAAACGCCCGCCCCACCCTCTACACAAAAGGCCCACCCCCGCCCCTTTACGGGCCCCGCCCGAACCCCCACACACAGCCCGCCCACACCGAACACCAGGGTCCGCCCCCGACACCCACCCACCTCCCCCCCTACCCCGCCCCAACCCGCCCCCTCCCTACACCACGTCCCCCCCTTTGTCCCCCGGCTCCGCTCCCCACATGTCCCCCGCTGCCCACCCCACCCCGTAACACCTGTAACCCGGCCCCGCTCTTACACCTCGTACACACACGCTACACTCCATACACTTTTCACACACACCTCACATCCACACTGTAAACCCCCTCCTGACCCCTCACAAAATTTACCCTCATCCCAGCACCAGACAACCACACAAGCTCACACAACAAGACCGCACGGGCCGACCATTGACACCCAACTCCTCCCCCCAAACCCATCACAGGCTACTCACAACTCGCTCATTGCTCTGCTTTAAAGCTAAAGTGGAGCCTGGGGGGGAAACATGGGGTGAGGGGGGGCGGGGCGGCTCATCCACTGGGGGACAATGCCCCCCGGGGACAGCGGGAGGGGGTCAGAATCGGACGTCCCGGTCAACCCGGGGAGGGTTGGGGCGGCATGCTACAGCCCCAATTTGCACACATAACTCATGAATTGTAAATTAAACCATAATAAAAATACTTTAAATGAATGGTTTAACTGTAGTAAACCCTGTTCATTTCGTTCGGGGGCTGTACTTTTTACAAAAGCCGGCAACTGAATTACTATTACATATGTAGAAGTTATGAAATAAAATATTAATAATATATAAAAATAATAATACACATGTCACAATGACATGTATATAAAAATAAATTTTTCTACGTAATAATCTTATTTTTCTTTTGTGATTTAACCCCTTAACACCAACCATTTTGTAGGGTTAAAAACCCCGCCCAATTTTTACAATTCTGACCACTGTCACTTTTTGTGCTTTAACCTGGAAAAACTTTAACGGGTTTGGCATTCCTGAACGTTTCTCGAACATATGACTTCATGATAGTGTAAAATTTCTTTGATATAACTTGCTTTTTTTTATAAAAAAAAAGAAATTGGCAAACATTTTGAAATTTTCAATTTTCAAACTTTTAATTTTTTCCATTAAATCAGGAGAATGTCACAAAAAATATTAATAAATAACATTTCCCCCATTCTACTTTACACAGCACAATTTTGGAAAAAAATTTTTTTTTTTAGAATTATAAGTTTAAAAGTTTACCACAATTTCTCATTTTTCCAACAAAAATTTTCAAAACCATTTTTTTTAGGGGCCACCTCACATTTGAATGAATTTAGGGGGCAAAATGACAAAAAAACCCCAAAATACACCATTCCCAAAAAAAACACCCCCCAAGGGGTTCAAAGCAATCAAAGTTTTTTTAAACCCCTTTTGGACTTTACAAAAATTGAAGCAATGTGGGAAGGAAAAAAAGAACATTAACTTTTTTTCCCCAAATTTTTTTTCGACCAATTTTTTAAATTTTTCAAGGGGATCATAAAAAATGAACCACAATATTTGTTGTACAATTTTTTTTTCCTGAGTAAAACCCCATACCCTTGTGGGGGAAACCACTTTTGGGCCATGGCAAGCTCGGGGGAAACATGCCTTTGACTTTTTTGGCTGGAATTGAGATTGGACCCATGCCCCATTTGGGGTCCCGTGTGCCCAAACATGGAAACCCCCCCCAATTATGCCCTTTTGGAAACTAACCCCCCCAAGAACTTACAAATGTGTGTGAGATTTGAACCCCCCCGGGGTTCCAAAAGGTTAAACGAAGCCGAAAAATTAAAAAAATCAATTTTTTCCCCAAAAATGATCTTTTCATCCATTTTTATTTTTCCAAAAGGTAAAAGACCCAAAATTTTTTGTTCAATTTTTCCAGTACGCTGAACCCCCCTATTAGGGAAACCACTATTGGGGGCATGGCAACTCGGGAAGGGGAACAGCGCCATTTGACTTTTTGGCTGGGAATTGAGATTGCCCCCCATTCGATTTGGGGACCCTGTATCCCAAACAGTAAACCCCCCACAAGTACCCCCTTTTTTGGGAAAAAACCCCCCCAAGGGAAATACTAATGTGTTGGGGAAAGCTTTTTAACCCCCAAGAGCTTCACAAAGGGTTTTAAAAGAGGCCTAAAAATTAAAAACATTCTTTTTTACAAAAATACTTTCCACCCCCAAAATTTTTTTTTTCCAAAGGGGAACAGGGCCCCCAAAATTATTGTGCAATTTTCCTAGTACCGATACCCCAATTGAGGGGAAACCACTATTTTGGGGGATGGGGGAAACTTTTGGGAAGGGGAAACACGTCATTTTACTTTTTTTGGGTGGGAAATTTAGATTGGATGCCATGTCGCATTTTGGGGAATCCCCGCTCCTAAACGGGAAAAACCCCCACAAAGGGCCCCCCTTTTGGAACTAGACCCCCCAAGGAACTTTTCTAATGTGTGGTGAAGCTTTGAACCCCCCAAGGGGTCACAGAAGGTTATAACTACAGCTGTAAAATTAAAAAATTTTTATATCTTTTTTTCCCAAAAAATTTTTCTACCCCCAATTTTTTTTTTTTCCCAAAAGGGAACAGGACCCCAAAAATTATTTTTGCAAATTTTTCCTGAACGCTGATCCCCCAAAGTGGGGGAAACACTATTTTTACATGGCAGAATCAAAAGGGAAGGAGCGCCTTTTCAATGCAGACTTTGATGGAAAGTCTGCGGTGTCATTCAATTTTGGGGAAACCCTATTGCCAAACAGTAAAACCCCCCCCAATGCTTCATTTTGGAAAATAGACCCCCCAAGGAAATTTTCAGAGTTGGTAGCCTTTGAACCCCCAATGCTTCACAAAGTTTTTTTAAATAAGCCTGAAAAAAAAAAAAAAATCAATTTTTTTCCACAAAAAATCTTTTTTCTCCCAAATTTTTTTTTTTAAAAAGGTAACCAGAAATAGGGCCCCCAAAAACTATTGTGCAATTTGTTCTGATACGCTGATACCCCATATTGGGGGGGAACCAATTTTGACGCATGGCAGAGCTCGGAAGGGAAGGACACCTTTTTTAAAAATGCAACTTTGAGGGAAATAGCTGGGGGTGTCATGTCCGTTTGGAGAGCCCCTGATGGCCTAAACGTAAAACCCCCCACAATGCCCCCATTTTTCAAATAACCCCCCAAAATTTATCTAATTGGGCAACTTTGAACCCCAAGGGGCTTCACAGAATTTTAAAAACGTAGAGCCGGGAAAAAAAAATATATTTTTTTTTTTCTCCAAAAAAAATGATTTTTTTCCCCCCAAAATTTTATTTTTATAAGAACAGGGAAATGGGACCCCAAAATTTGAAGTGCTTTTGTCCGATACGCGAACCCCAATGGGGGGGGGAACCCACTGGACGCCTTTTTTGCATCTTTGGGGGAGGCAGAAAAAAAAAATTTCAAAAAAGGGTGAAGAATTGGGTTTTTCTTTTTACGCCTTTCTGTGCGGTTTTAAGGGATTAGGCACTTTATCCTGGGGTTTCGGTGCTTTACACAAACCCCAGTTTTATCCCTTTTTCAGTTTATTTCTGTCCACCTAAAAGACGCTTTTTTTTTAAAAAATTTTTTTGTAAGAAATTTTGCTTTGCCGTATTTTGAAGCTATAATTTTTTCCATATTTCCGACAGTTTTTCTGGGCTTATTTTTGCGGGACATTGACGTTTTTATTGGGACCAATTCGGGCACATAACTTTTTGATCGCTTTCCTATTCCATTTTTTTTGGAACAAATAACAAAAAACCCCATTCAGGGAAATTTTTTTTTTTTTTTTTTTCCGCCGCGTGGTAAAATTGTAAAGCAGCTTTATTCTTCGGGGCACTACGATTTCACGATACCTCATTTATTATTTTTTTATTTTTGGCGTTTTTTACACAAAAAAAATTTTTTATAAAAAAAAATTTTATTTTGCACTTTTTTCCCGACTAATTTTTTATTTTTTTTTTTTGCTGTATCTGAAAGGGCTTTTTTTTTTGCGGAACAAATATTTTTTCGGGGTACCAGGGTTTTTTTATATCCCTTATGATTGAGTGTTATTGCACTTTTTTCCAAGCGGTGTGATGATACCGTTTGGGAAAAAGTATAATTTCTACTTTTTTTTTTTTTACGGCTTTCACTGAAGGGTTAACTGGGGATCCCTTTTTATTGATGGGTTTTTTAACGAGTGCGATACCAAACTTTGGGTTTTTTTTTTTTTGTTTTTTTTTTTTACTAAAAATGGTATTTTTTTAAGGTTTTTTTAAATTTTTTTTTTAATTTTTTTTTAAAATTTTTAAAAAAAATTTTTTTTTTTTTACTTGTCCCTTTAGGGGATTTCACTTTTTTATTTTTATGCATTTTAAAATGCATTGCAATGCTCCGCAAATGCCTGTGTTTGGGTTTATAAATTTGACTGACCAAGCACAGCGCTGTAGTGGGGGGACCGACGGCAACGGTCCCCGCACCGTTCCCGGGCCTATCAGCTGTCGTGACAGCTGCCCGCACTGATCTACCACGCGTTTTTTACACCATGTAACAAAGGCATGACGGGGCACACCGCCGGGGTGCCGAACTGACACCTTCCCATGACGACTGTCACGTCTTTTGACATTAAGGGTTAAATACTTTTCTTTTGGATCCACAAAAGTCATTTTGCAACCTGCGAAAAATTCCGCAGGGGGATGAAAATCGGATGTTTACAACTATGGGCAGATGCGATAAACACATCTTTTCCCGAAAATCGGGTGCCAGAAAAGGGTGTCTGTCTTTACTTTTTTGGGCCGATAACGACCGCTAAAAAGGTCCGTTTTTTAGACTTTGTGTGAACCCCAGCCTTAAATCCCAACATTTTGCTGGGGGGTTGCCAGTGAAATATTTACGCCCTGGCTTACCTAATACCTTAATTCTTGACCCCATTTTACTTTATACCTTTTTCTGACCACGAAAATCTTAAGGGTAGGTTCACATTGCGTTAGGGATCCGTGTCATTTTTACACTTTTTAACGCTAACGTATGCACAACTAGTACATTTTGTTACCATGCGGTAGCCCACAGGCATGCTCAGCGAACACTCTTTTCGCTGTGCTTTGACCACGTTAGACCAACCACCCCAAAACACGTAGACCGGTTCAGGGGTGTTTAAAAAAGTAACCATCATCGCAATGCATGCCGAATTTGGCAGCTTTGGGGTGCTTACAAAAACACCCAAAGGGTGCATTAACGCATCCGTTACATACTTTAGGCCGCTATGTAAGGGATGCACCAAAACGAATGTGAACCACCAACACTTTTTTGTCTAAAAATTCTGATTTTGTCCCACTCTTCTGACCCCAAACATGGTTTTTCCTGCTTTCACTTTGTCCTTGTCTCCCTCCGGGTTTTGACCGGGTTTTTGCAACCTGGGTTGCCTCTGCTCCCCCAAATTGACAACTCCAAAATGTAACCAAAATTAACCTAAGAAGGACCTGTTTTAAGTCCAATACTGGGCAGGGGTTTAAAGTCGAAGGCCAATTTTCCCCTGCTAAGGGGTTTGGGTAAAAAAATCTGTCCAGGAAGCGCTATTATTTACTACTTTAAAGCTTTATTATCAACCAATAAAAATATTAACAGCAATTATTAGAACACAAAAAAGGTGTAATAAGAGGTCTATGTTAATTGTAGACACTAAATAAAAGGGAAGACATTAAAAAAATTTCAAGACCTAGAAGAAAAGTTTTTAAATAAATACCTATGTCCCAATCAACAACCCCATGCCATCCCCCCCCCTGCCTGATATGTCCTTAAAAACACTTTTTTTGACCAGACAAATTAAATACATTTTTTTCTGGTAAAACAAAGAGCTATCTGCATTGCTATCCCCTTCCCCATACCATACAATTAAAACACATCTATTTTTTAAAGCGGACTTTATGTGTCAGTCCTATTAAGACTTCCAGGGTTTTATGTATAGTTTAAAAAATAAAAGGCCCCCCCAAAAATAGATCACCTCCAAGATTTAATAAAAACAAACTTGGCCAGTGAATTTTCCCCAGAGCGAAAACCCGCAACATGAAGATGGGAAAACAGACGGGGTCAAACCCCAAGGAGACTGAGTATCTTGTGATACCTTTTGGGAATAACGTCCCATTGTTTTTCAAAAATTTTTTTAGCAAAATTTTAGGGGCTGAAGGTCAAAATTAGTTGTGTACCAGAAACATCTTGTTTATTCACCAATTATGAGTCACCAAACCATATATTTCTTACTGCAAAACTGAGAGACAATTATTTATTTCTAACTTGAGAACTATGTTTTTCCCGGTGAGGAAGTTAAATAACTTCCCGGGGTAATTTTTTTCCGCTAAAGATTTTTGAATGAATCTTTAAATCCAACATTAAGGATTTGCTGCATTACCCGTGAATAAGCAATTCACAACCCGGGACGGACTGGGCTAAAATTTAGCCCTGCATTTTAAATCACACAGGCCCAGCTGCCCCCCCACAACATTAGAGGGGTATATTACTAAATTACCCTGGATGGAGAAAGCAAATTTTCACAAGACCAATATTCAAAGATACATTGTTACAACTCTTAACATAAAGTGTCTTGAGAACACCAATTCTTTAACAACATAGCAGACAAGGCGGGCCCAAACAACGGGCCCTTCTAAAATTTGCCAAATTGCCAAATGGCCATCTGCCCTTTCACAACCCGCATTCTGTGCCCAGCATTCTCACCCCCTCGCATCGGCAACTTCTAAGTGTCGTAAATGACAGGCACCCAAGTTTGAAACTACGAACATCATGCAATCAGTAATACTTTGTTATAAAAAAAATACTCAAAGAAACTAAATCCAAAATAATAAAGCTTGTTTTATATAAAAAAAAAAAGTTGTTCAAAACCTCTGGGATCACCTCCACTAGCTTAAATCAATATCAAGTAAATTTTCTATAAAAATTCTAAACCTAAATTACATGAAAAATAATCAGGGCCTTACTTCCATGTGAACACTAAAAGAAAATTTATAAATATGCAAACAAGGCTTCAAGAAATCTGGCAAAATCTATATACTGTATAAAAACCAAATCTGTAGTAGCCCGCTTTTAAAAAAATTCATACTCTCACCCGTTTGGTGAAATTTGGGCACCCCCCCCTCTACACCCACGGGAGCAAATACGCGCACGTTAAATCTCGCTTGCCCCCCCCCTTTTATAATTTGGGGGCCCCCTCAAATTAGCCCTATACTAAATGGGGAAATGGAAATCTGTAGCACCCGCCATACAAATCCCCAGTTCTCGCCCGATTTGGGTAAAATTTTGGGCATCCCCCTCTCCACCCACAGGACAAATACTGCACATTTTGAATCTCGTTTGCCCCCCCCCTTATAAATTTGGGGGCCCCCAAATTTGGGCCTATACAATAAGGGGGAAATTTTAATCTGTAGAACCCCTCTAAAAAAACCACTTTTCCGCCTGATTTGGGTAAATTTGGCATGCCCCCTCTCCACCCCAGAAGCAAATACTGCCACGAAAAAATTTTCGCTTGCCCCCACCTGTCATGAGATTGGGCCCCCAATTAGGCCCATCATATAATGGAAAATGGAAGGTGAAAGAAAAAGTGCTGGGGGGGAAAACCACATTTTGACTTACGGACGTTTATAGAAGTGGCCCAAAGAGTCATACTAAAGGGCCGACCCCCACACCAACACACAAACATTCACAAAACACCATACAAACTCACACAACAGCAAACATACCCAACCCACAAACCAACACCACACAAATCCACAACACAAAACAAAAACACCAACCACTCTAGACACACACAAACAAACACCACCCCACAAATACCACATGCACCACACACACCAAAACCAATGCTGCAACACACTCAGATGGGGTGCCCCACCACACGGGAAACAGGCACACGTGTATCACACACACCATGGGACCTTTCACTGCGCCGTACAAACACCGGATCACATTTGTGGGGGGAGCTTTCATCACTGAAGCTGCGGGGGGAAACGGGTTTGCAAGCCCTTACTAGCCCCAAATATTGGTCGGGAAAAAATCCCCCATATAAGATTGTCATTATTGCTTCTATCAATTTTCATCACTGAAGCTGCTGAGAAAAGGGGGGTGCGAGCAGCTTTACTGAGCACCAAATTCGGGAGAAAAATGCCTCAATAAATTTTGTCATTATTTCTTACTATCGGGGAGCTTTCATCAGGGAAGCTGCTGGGGAAAAGTGAAAGCGCTCGTTTGGGTTCGGGGCAACTAACAACTGCCGGGAGGGGGTTTTTCATACTAGGGGGAGCCCCTTTGTCATAGAACACTGTGAGGCTCTCTGTATTTACTTTTCATCCTATTACATCCTTACATGTCGGGTGAACCCAAAGGGGCATAATACAAAGGGATGTTTTTTAAAATGCCCCCCAAAAAACGACCACTAGGGGAAAATTTCACCAAAAGTAAGAAAGCAAAATTGTTTTTAAGATCTAGATAAGAAAACAACGTGACCGGTCTAGCACCACATACTGCCATTGTTCATCTTCAGAGGAAAACCCATAATGTTACAGGATTTCCCTGATTTTTTGGAGCCTCCTGGACCCCACAAATAAGCTTTTAGGGGAAACTAAGGGGCAAATTTTTTTCTTTCGCGTATTCCTTTGCTCCCAAGCGAAGCCCTCAATTTTAACCCCTTAACCCACCGACTACTTTTTCCGAGGGGGGGGCCAGCGACGCGGCCGGGTGTCAGCTGATATCACAGCTGGCACTCGGACATGTGCCAGGGGGGGTCATGGCCCGCTCCAGGAACGAAACCCCGGCACACCACGATAAAAACAAATGCGATGTACCGGGGGCACAGGAAAATCGCGCAGGGGGGGGACCGCATGCTTCCTAACCCCAAACACGCAATTATCACGCTTTTCTGAGCCTTCCCCTGCAAACTCTGGACCAAAGGGGCCACGGGGTCCGCAGGGGGGGGCTTCCTCATGCCTGCCGAAGCACACTGAGAAGCTTGCAGCATCCATGAACGCTGTGTAAGAGTGCTGTACACGTCACCCACGACTACCCATACAGTGATGTCCCACCCGGGGCAAAGTAAAAAATAAAAAAAATAAAACAATTAAAAAAAAAAAATTCATAAATAAAAAAAAAAAAAATATTCCCCAAAAAAATTCCTTCTTCAGTAAAAAAAAAAAATAACAAAAAATACACATTTTTAGTATGCGCGTCAAAACGACCCCCCTAAAAACCCTGTCCTTTTTATTTCCCCCCTTTAGTGAACCCCTTAAAAAAAAAAACAAGACAAAAAAACCCCAAATATTTATCACATTCGCCAAAAAAAAGGGGAATAACACGCACCCAAAAGACAATATAAATAAACATGGTACCGCTGAAAACGTCCTTGCCCCGCAAAAAAGAGCCCCATACAGCTCATCAGCGAAAAAATAAAAAATTTTTATAGCTCGAAAATAAATATGCAAAAATTTTTATTTTTTATATAAAAAGGTTTTTATGTATAAAAGCCCAAAAATAAAAAAATGATACAATGAAGGTATCGCTGTAACAAACTGACCCAAAAATAAAACTGCTTTTCAATTAACCCACACCGGGAACGGTATAAACGCCCCCCCCCCGAAAAAATTCATGAATTGCTGTTTTTTTTCATTCTGCCCCCAAAAATCGAATAAAAAGCAAAAAAAATTCATGTGCCCAAAAATGGGACCACTAAAAAAGTAACCCGACCCAAAAAATAAGGCCTCACTGACTTTGGGCCAAAAAAAAAAAAATATAGCTCTCAAAATTTTAATTCAAAAAATATTTTTGCAATAAAAGCCTTTAGCGTGGCACTACCAAACATAAAAACCCACATAAAAGTAAACAAACCCCCCCCTTTTTTCACCCCCCTTTGTTAGGAAAAAAAAAAAATTAAAAAAATTATTTATTTCCATTTCCCATTTGGGGTTTGGGTTGGGGGTAAAGTTAGGTTAGAGTTGGGCTAAAGTTGGGTTTGGGTTGGGCTAAATTGGGATTTGGTTTGGTTTTTTTGGTTAGGGTTTGATTGGGGTTGGGGTTTGGGGGTTAGGGTTTTTGGGGTTAGAATTGGGGGGTTTTCCACTTTTTTAAGGCACATCGGGCCTCCAAACGGACATGGCGCCCTGATCTTAATTACCAAATTTTCGGCGTTAAAAAAGTCCAAAGGGTGCTTTCCCTTCTGAGCCTCCCATCCCCCCAAACATTTTTTACCCCTACATAGGGGGTATCACATACTCGGGGACAAATTGCAAATAACTCTTGGGCCCAATTTCTTCTGTTCCCCTTTGGGGAAAATAAAAATTGGGGGTCAAAATATCATTTTAAAAAAAGGGTTTTTTTCCCATTTTTTTTGCTCAACGTTAAAACTTCTTGAAGCACTTGGGAGTTAAATTTTTCCATCACACTCAAAAAGATTTTTTGGGGGTCTAGTTTCCATAATGGGGTCAATTGGGGGGGTTTAAAACTGTTTAGGCACATCGGGGGCTCCCCAAAACCACAAACCCGGGCAAAAACATTCCATCAAAGTCTGCAATGAAAAACGTTACACTTCACCCCAAACCCCCCACTGGCCCATACAATTTTCCCCCACATATATGGGGTATCCGCTCAGGACAAATTGGGACAACAACTTTTGGGCCCAAATTTTCTCCCCTTCCCCTTTGGGGAAAAAAAAAAATTGGGTGACAAAAAGATCTTTTTGGGGGAAAAAAAATGGATTTTTTTTTTCTGTCAGGGCATTAAAACTTTTTAACACTTGGGGTTTCAAAGTGCTCCCACGATCTTGATAAGTTTCCTTAGGGGGTCTATTTTCCAAATAGTGTCACTTGGGGTGTTTTCCACGCTTACACATCGGGATCTAAAACTGAACATGACACCCTAAAAATCTCATTCCCAAAAAGCATTTCTTCCCTTTTGAGCCCCGCCGGGTTCCCAAATAGTATTTTTCCTCCCACAATGGGGTATCAGCGAAATCAGGACAAATTGGGAAAAAAACTTTTGGAGTCCCAATTTTTCCCTTGAAAAAATCAAAAATTGGAAAAATTGGGACTAAAATCATTTTGGATTTTTTTTTCCACACCCAGGGAAATTTAAATTTTAGTGAAACACTTGGGGTTCAAAGTCTCACCACAGATCAAATTTAATTTCCCAGGGGGGCTATTTTCCAAAAAAGTTTCACTTTTGGGGGGTTTCCACTGTTTTTGGGAGATCAGGGGTCTCCAAAAAGACATCAACAGCCAATTCTGCATTTAAAAATCAAACTGCGCTCCTTCCCTTCCGAGCCTGCCATGCACCCAAACAGTGGGTTTTCCCCCCCATATTGGGTATCATTTTAATCAGGACAAATTTCACAAAACTTTTTATTTTTTTTACCCTTTGGGGGAAAAAAATTTGGGGTGAAAAATCATTTTTGGAAAAAAAGATTTTTTTTAATTTTACGGCTCCTTATAAAATTTTTGTGAAGCACTGGGGTTCAAACTCACCACAATCCAATAAGTTCCTTGGGGGGGTCTATTTCTAAAAAGGGGGCACTTTGGGGATTCCCCCCTGTTTAGGGAACAGGGCTTTAAAAGCAAAAAAAGGCTCCAAACTCGATTTCCAGCCAATTTGGGTTTTAAAAAGTCCCCAAAAGGGCAATTTTCCCCTAGCTCTGCCCTGCCACAAACAGTGGGTCCCCCCCCATATGGGGTAACAGCGTCCAGGAAAATGGGCAACAACCCTTTTGGGGGCCCCAATTTCCGGGAAAAAATAAAAAATTGGGGGACAAAAAAACTTTTTTGGGGATTTTTTTTTCCACACCCAGGCTTAAAAAACTTTATAAACACTTGGGAGTTCAAAGTGCTCACAACAATCTAAAAATTCCTTGGGGGGTCTAGTTCCAAAAGGGTTTTTTCACAGGGGTTTCCACTGTTTGGGGCACTCAGGCTCCCCAAAAGCGACATGGCATCAATCTCAATTCCCTTTTTTGGTTTGAAAAAGTAAAAGGGTGCTCCTTCCCTTAAAAGCCCGCCGTGCGCCAACAGGGGTTTTTCCCCCCACATAGGGGGTACGGCGTATCAGAGAAATTCACAACAACTTTTCTTCCTTTTCCCCCTTTTTCCCTTTTTAAAAAAAAAAAATTTTTGTAATAATCATTTTTAGACTAAAAAATTATATTTAATTTCCCTTTTTCCCCCTTAGCACCTGAAGGGGTTTAAAAAACTTCTTGAAAGTGTTTTTTATACTTTGGGGGGGAGTTTTTAGAATGGGTTCCTTTTGGAAATTTTGCCATAAGACCCCTCAAAGGGGCTTTAAATGTGGTGGGTCCCAAAAAAAGGGTTTTGTACAATTTTTTTAAAAAAAGAAAATTGCGGGCAACTTTTTAAAGTTTTTAAAATTTATAAAAAAACTTTGGTTTTAAAATTTTGGGGATGAAAGTAACATGTGGGGAAAAGTTATTTTGTAACTATTTTGTGTACATATTTCTCTGTTTTAAGGGGAAAAAAATTAAAAAGTTTGAAAATTGCAAAATTTTTTAAAAAATTTTCGCCAATTTTTTCCCTTTTTTTTATAATAACCAAATTATATCAAAAATTTTTCCACTATCATGAAGACAATAGTCACAGAAAACAATCTAGAATCTGAAGATCCGTTGAAGCATTCCATATTAAAACCCATAAAAAACAGTGGCAAATTGAAAAAAAATGGCCTGTTTAACTGCAAACCCCCTTGGGGTTTAAGGGGGTTAAGCACTGCAGTTCCCAATCACTTGCATTTCCAACATATAAAAAGGCAATCATTTAAACCCGGGCTTAATTTGGAGAGCCTGTTTTTTCACATGGACAGTTGTACGTTCTAGCTCTAATGGAACCCCAAAAAAATTTTTCAATAGCACCGGGGAAAACCCAAAAATTGTTTACCAAAAGCACTACAACGAAGTTGTTTAACTAAAAACCAATTTTACTTTTTTGTCCTAAACTATTTATAATAACACTGGGGGAGGGGGGAAGGGGTTTTCCATTTTGAATTGGGTATAAATTTTTGATAAAGCCCACGGGGGTTGGTTGAAATGCTAGCTTTTTCCTCCAGGCTATGTGTGTCCGAAGAGCTTAGCATGTTTTTCTTTATAGAAATAAAGAAGATATTTTTAAACTTGAATGAGCCGAAAATTTTTTTTTTGAGTTGTTCACGTACACAGGAAGGATCCGAACCTTTCCCCTAAACGGTGGCTGGGTTCTTTTTTTGTATTTTTTTGAATAAATGTTTTTTAAAGTTTTGGGAAGAGAATACATTTTTTATTTTGAAAAAAATAGTAAAAAAATAGTTGTAAAAGTTTATACACAAAATGTATTGAATTTAAAATCAAAAAAATTTTTAAATAAAAAAAAGTTTTCACATCAAAAGTTACCAAATTATAAAATGCCAAAAAATAAAAATTTAAAGTGGAAAAAAAAAAATTATTGTACACTCTAAAATGTAAATTTCAGGTGACACTGAAAATTTTCTTTAGCTACCATAACCAACAATTAACATTTTTTTCCGCAACGAAGCCGCGAGAAATCTCAGTTGTAATATACTGTATATTCACTATGTTGATTTTTTAAAATCAAATTGCCTTGCAAGTGACAAAACAAGCCAAAGAAGCTGGGTTAAAGCAAAGCAACATAAAATCATTCTCATTTTCCCACTTTTTGAAAAAGATCATTGAAATACTAAGCCTTGATTAGGACATCTGTGCACTCAATGTAATCACTTTTTTTGGGAAATACAAGCATTTTTTGATTGCAAAGTAAATATCTAAAAATAATAAAAAGACCAAAAGACGTTAAAAAACAAACAAAAAAACCCCACAAAAATTTTACAACCTACTTTTAAACTTTTAAAAATGATATAGCCCAAGTACCAAGTTTCACTTATCTATGGGGCTATTTTCCAGGGGTTATTGGCACGTTTTGGACATAGCTGAAAACCGCTCCGCCCAAAGCGCCCCCCCCTTTTGTACGCGCGTGATAACGCATTGTTCATTGAAAACATGCGGAATCACCGATCATTTATACAGGGTTATTTTTTCTTGCGAGACTGACTCTCTGCAAGATAAATATACATGCTGCGTCTAAAAAGACCGCCACATGTCCGATACCAGGGGCCCCTGGATGCAGCCGTCCCATGTGAAGGGGGTTTCATAAAACCCCTCCACAGCTGTAACATCTGGACGGGCGGGTTGGGCACTGCGGCTATACGCACTCCAATCCGCAGCCAAATCCCGATGTATACGCCCAGTGAAACCTAGCCAACTTTTCTGTTTTACTACAATTACATTCAAAGTTTTCAAAAGCCATTTTTACGCAGATAAAACACATATCTTTTTTCATCAAAGACCCCCCCCAATGGCCAGGGTTTTCAAATTTACCATGGGAAAAAAAATACCTAAAACCCTTTTTTATCGAATGATCCCCTGACTGTGCCCCCCGGAGGAGCATTGATTTTTTTAAATATAACATAGCTGGGACGAATCGATTTGAATTCCCTTTAAAAGTCCGGGCAAAATACAAAATTATCTAAACCAACAGTGGGAAAGATTGCCCTCATTTCCAACACAAGGATATCTTTGTAAAATTTATGGTATCTCACTGGATCCCGATACTGCAAAAGTCAATCATTTTAGACTTCAAACAACACAAAGACAGATTGGAGGGTCTTTGCTTCTACAGAAATAAGCAATTGAAATTTAATATTAAACTTTTAGCTCACTATGCGGTTTTTGTGCGTTTTTGCAGCTTTTTTTTTTACCGCAAATTCCCAAAAACAAAAGGGAATACTTATACAATAATTCAATAAACCAGAATTTTTGTGCACTTTTTTTTTTTTCTGCACATTAATTTTTTTGCTTTCTGCAGCATTTTTGACTCATTGACTTAAAATTGATCTTCAAACTGCAGAAAAAACGCGGGTGTAAAAAGTTTCGCCCTTTTCTGCGTATTTTCCCCTTTTTGCTGGGGAATTTGCGCCAAAAACGCTGCGAATTGTAAAGGGAAAATTTGTCAAAGGGAAAAAGGGTGTTTTAGCAGAGAATTGGTGCGTGGTCTGTCTACAGGGTCTGCGGTGCTTTGCTGCTGTGGTTTTTTGGGACCCACGATGACACCCAAGTGAAGACTTAGGCGTCATCTGAGGGACTACTTCCCCCGGCTACTCTTTTTTCACATTACCAGAGACCGCATAGCCAATGATGGGAGAATATCTCATCACCGGCGCCGGTTTTAATTGTAAAAAAAAAAAAAACAAAAAAAAAAATTTTTCATAATTACATACATATTCACATACAAAATACATACTCTAGAACACCTAACCTCGATGCCCGCTCTCCTCAATCAAAAAATAAACCAACATATATCCCTTCCTTGTAGTCCATTTAATACCCAGTGCTCACGGGGGTCCACGGTAGAAAAATCACATCGGGAATGTGACTGCTCTGCCTAGCCCCGGATACACTAACAGGGGGTAATCGCTCCCGCAGTGTATCACTCGTTGCCGGAAGTTCACCGGGGTTCATCACTGACACCCGTTCTCACGCAGCGTGCGGAAAGCCTAAAAAAATCCCATTTGGGGGGGGCGGAGCTATTTTTTTTCCTGGGGGGCCAATATCCATGGGCCCCCTTCCCCCGGGTATTTAAAACAGCCCCCAGCTGTCTCCCACCTTTGCTGTTCGATTTTATAGGGGGGACCCCAGTCAAAGTTTTTTTGGTTTTCCCCTTAAACAACCCCGTAAAAGCAAAAAACGCTGTGATTGA
>JARQOD010011537.1:0-23068 GCA_033576555.1 Oophaga sylvatica
TTGTTTGTTCATAGCCACTTTAAATCATTTTTTTTAAAAAGGAAAGGTATAGCAGTAATTTTTGCCGGACACACCAGGGGAAACGGCTTTACTAACCCCACTTTCATAGTTTGTTTTGGTCTGGGGACACGACATTCGACAACGGGGAGGTTGTGCCCAGGGGAAAGCTCGGTGGTAAAAAGATGAACTAACGGAGAAGGGGAAAACGTTGTAAAACCGTTAGTTAATCTAAACCCCGGCAGGAAAAATTTTCGGGATCCATCCAATTTTTTTCAGAAAAGTCCTTTTTCTACTTTGGTGCCATGAAACGGTTGTTAGTAACCCCCTGCCAGTAAAGAGGCCCAAATACATGCCAGCGATAAGCCAGCACCCCAATGCTAGGCAAGCCCCGGCCATGTACCCCTTTTGGAAACCCCAAAAACTTGGGGGAAAGGCCACGGGGAGTACATGAGGGGAAAGAAATGTTCGTCCCCATTAGGAAATGTTTCCTCCTGTGCGGGGCCCGTTGGATTTTGTAGTTTGGTGGCCTGCCAAAAACTTGCCAATTTGGAAATCGTTCTTCCCCTGTGCAGAGGCGTGCTTGTGCCCCCTCTTGTTGCGGCTGTCCCCCTGCCTCACGAAAGAGGCTTTGAAATCTAGCAGCGCATTTTCCCGGCTGGAATGGGAACTTAGGATTGCCCAGGGTTTTGGGTACTTGCTTTTTGCCCCGGAACGGTGGTGGGTTTGAATTTGCCCGGGGTAGGGGGGTTAGGGGGGTACACCCAATAATCAGCGGGGTGTAAAATGTTTCGATCGGCGGTGTTTCCACCACTGCAGATAAAAAACCCATGTGTGCAGACCCCAACTGGCCAAAAAACTTTTCCCCCTGAAGAGGGTCACCCCCGCCTGTGTCTACCCCACCCGGTTACATATGAAGGCATTTTCTACCCCCCCTGGGCGTTGTCTTCCCCCCTTGACTCCTCCTCACCTCCTCACAAAGCCCTTAAATACAAAAAATTTAAAAATTTAAAAAAAAAATTTTAAAAACTTTGTACAAAATTCTGAACATTTTTAGGAAACAAAAGCATTAAAAAGGTAGAAAAAAATTTTACATTTGTTTTGAAAAACTTAAAATTTTTTGTAAGGGTTATAAAAATAGACAGGATTTGGAGGTTAATTGTTTAAGCATGGTCTTTAAAATCCTCCACCCTTTGTGGGAACCCGTTGCGCTGCTGCCCAGAAGGTGAGGAAAATTTGTGCCCTATCCCCACCTCTTCCAAAAACCTCCCTTAGGCTTGAGTGTTTTTTAAAGCAGGAAAAAGGGGGGACGTCAGGTGATTGTCCGCACTCCCCCATCCGCTTTGACCTAAAAACGCCGCAAAAGGGCGTTCCCTTTTCAAAATTTATTCCCATCTTTACCTGGCGTGGTCCCATTCATTATGGCCCAATTAAAATTACGGTTTCCCCAAAAATAGTCCCCACGCAGCCCCCCCTAATCTCCCCCTTATTTTTTTTTTCGGCCAAAACCGAGCTGCACTAAAAAAAACCCCTTTCGCAACCTCTGCCAAAATTCCTACCCCCACTCCCAACTCCAAGATTCACCCGGCTGCGCCAATCCCGGAAACTTCCCCAAGAAATTGGATTCCGCTTTGGATGGTTTCAGGCCCCCCTCAAAACCTTTTTAAGGGCCATCACATTACAATAAAATTTTTTTCTATGGTTTTTCGTGGTGAGCCCATTATACTCCATGCTCCCTCATTCCCTTAAAAGGCTGGACCATCTTGTAAAAAACCATTGTTTAAAAAACACCTGTACTTTTATCTCCCCACCCATTGTAGATTGAAAGCTTTCAAGAGGGGGGGCTGATTTTTTTAAATTATTGTTTTGTTAACGTTGTTTTTTGACCTGTTTTGAAACGTTAAACGTAAAAATGCGGAATATGGGGTATTAAATAAATTAAAATTTTTTTCTTATTTTAAAAGGCCCCTCAGTAGTGGTGAAGTGTGAACGCCCAAATTGGAGTTACTGCGCCGTGCAGTGTCCCATTACTGTTGGTGTGCTCAAAACCGTCCAAATAGAAGAGGTTTTTACCGGTGGTACGTCCCTATAATGCGATGTTCTGAAGGGAAAAAACTGCGTTGCAGAGTTTAACAGCTGGCCTGCGGGAAAGTCGCAAGGAGCGCAATCGGGGCCTTGTGCAAGTGCATCAAAATCCGGGAAAACCCCAAAAAAACCCCCAGACCGTTTAAACCAAAAAGACAGGTATGTGACTGGGTTGCCAAGGCCCGAGCTGACACCGATTTCGGCCATTGTCACACACCCAACCCGCCCGTGTTCCCTTTCCCAAAAACCACCTCGTCTCCGCTTTATGGTTTTCAGGCCCTGCCTGTTGGGGGTAAATTCCCCTGGAAATTAATTTCAGGGGCCGTTAAATTTTCCGGCTTTTTCCAATATCGGCAAAGGAAACGTTTACGGGGCCATGTGGAGGGACCGGGCGGTCCTGCAGGATGTTTGAGGAAAGGAAAAAAGGGGGAGGGAAACAAGGTCAGCTTTTTTGAATTTGGGTTGGCAGAACAGTACAGGCCACCGCAATCAACCCGGTGCCAAAATTGACCCCAAAGGCCATGAGGGGAAAGGGATTGTCCCGGGGCCATGGGGTTGAACCCCCTTTTTGGTTTTTTTTCAGTTTGTGGTCCTGACCTTTTTTCCCTATTTGTTGGCCGCCCTTTGGGTTTTTTTGATTCATTGATTATCTACTGTTAAGTAGCCAGGGCAGGTGCCTTAAACTGTGAGTTTTCTTGTTTAGGATAAAAGTTTTATTTTTTGTTTAATTTTTCCTTTCTACAATTTATGTTAGGAGGTGTCCACCTTTTCTCCCAGTCCCTAGATCTTGTAGGGATTACTCCCTCGCAACTATAGGCCCTTCGTTCACACTAGATGAGACTTTAGCGGGTTGGTCGCGGGATCAGGTTCCCCCTTACATGTAGGGATTCAGCTTAGTTGTATTGTAGGGACAGAATTCCCTCTTTCCTTACTGGTTGTAGCAGATCAAAACAATGGGTACTGGTCCACGCATCGGTGGTCAGGTGGACCTTGAAACTGGGGCTTTTAGTAGCGCATGTTTAATTTTTCCCTCAACATGCTTTTGCAGACCAGGGACGGCTTGCCTCTGAATGAAATCGGCTTGGACATTGTATTGTGGGATTGACAATGATATTCAGTTACGGAAACTGTCTGCTCCACCAGCCTGAATCACAGCATTTCAAGGGACAGGAGTTTTGCAATGCCAGCATTCAGAGCCTGTGCTGTGCATGGTTTGCGGAGTATGGCCGTGTTTTATCCCATGCCTGTGCTACCGCTGGCTGTTTTGTGGCCTGGGAGTGTGAGGATGACAGGGAACTTGCTGCTGTGTGTGGAATAACAGTTTGTCTCTGGACAACAGTGGCCGAGGTTCTTCCATGGCGATCCTGTGAGGAAGCATAACCAGCTGTGTGTGAGCTCGATGAAGAGGCTTCAACACAACCTGAAGATGTAGGTGCTGCTGTAGGTTGGCCTACATCTCCAGTGTGTCTTTGTAACTCAACTACGTGCTTTGTCCGCACATGTTTCCACATATTTGTGGTATTGAGGTGACTGACACTTTTAGCTATTTTTAATTTTGATTACACAGCTTGCATTTCACATAGCAAATATCATGTGCAAGTGTGTGAAAAAAGGACCACGCAGTGCAAGTCCTGGGAGCGCACGTTTTGACTTTTGGAAGACAACTGCTCCGAACAGGTGCCAAACTGGAGGCTACAGGCAACCGAGTCTGCAGCCTAACTCTCCCTCCTGTTTGTACCGTTGGGGCAATGTCTTCCTCTATCTTCCTTCTATCACTAACCATTTCTCTAGGCCTCTCCCAGCTTTCAACCAAAGTACTGGTTCTCACCCACAAAGCTCTCCACAGTGCAGCACCCCTCCTACATCTCCTCCCTCATTTCTATCTATCGGCCTAACCGACTGCTGCGCTCTGCAAACGACTTTCGACTAACCTCTGCACTAATACGTACCTCCCACTCCCGACTCCAAGACTTCTCCTGCTCTACGCCAATCCTTGGAATGCTGTACCCCAAGAAATTAGGACTATCCACAATTTGCATGGTTTCAGGCGCTCCCTCAAAAACACATTTGTTCAGAGCGGCCTATCACATTCACTAATCAAAGTCATTCTATGTATTCTGTGTAAGTGTGTGTGTGTCTCTAGCCCATTCACTATCTCCATCCCTCAGTCCCTTAAGATGGCTGGAACATCATTGTAAATGCACCATTGTATATAAACACCTATACTTTGTATCTCCCCCATCTCATTGTACATTGTAAGCTGTCACGAGCAGGGCGACTTATTTAGCTTAAATTATTGTATTGTTAACGTTGTTACTTATGACTTGTGTTCTGAAACTGCTAAACTGTAAAGCGCTGCGGAATATGATGGCGCTATATAAATAAATATTATTATTATTCCTCTGAGCTGCTCCCACCACCTTCCTGTTCTTCATGCCATGTTGGGTATTGGACCTCATCATCTCCACTACCCTCTTCCAACACCTGCTGTTGGGTGGTCTGGCCAGCACCATGCTCAACAGAAACTGGCACCTGGGTCTCATCATCATCATCAGATGCGTTCTGCGGTGTGCTGACCATCGGCACTGTCTCACCCGCCTCTTCAGATTCAGAGAGACACAGCTGTTGCGCATCACTGCATACTCCCTCTTCTTCACATTACAGAATGCTGCTTGGCTGGGCCCCTGTTTGCAAGCCAATAGATTCTGAGAACAGAAGCAGACACTCAGCTGGCTCCTGTACAGAATCTCTGACTGCCTGGGCAATTTGCCAGGCGGTGAAGAGACAGATGGTTTGCCCAACAGTGCTGTGGTCCTGAGAGGAGGTGGAAGCAATTGAAGTCGATGCATTGGCTGAGATCCAAACAACAACGGCTTCAATTTGTTCTTCCCGCAGCAGGGGGGTACTCCGAGCTCCTACAAAAGTGCGCATAAAGGAACGCTCACGGCCCGGGGAAAACTGGTGGATGCTGTGTCACTGGGGGCCGCAGCAGCCACAGAATCCCCACGTCCTCTCCCTGAAGAAAACTCCACGACCACGTGCCTTACTCCCTGCCTTCTTCATCTTGGTAGATTGATAAAGAAAGTCTGAAAAGTTATAAGGCCTAAGTGTGGTTATTCCGCAGAGACTGCAGTGAACACTGCACACAACTGTTCAGTAGGTGTGAAAGGCCCCTTTGTGTACTTCTATAGTGTTTGCAACCAATGTATTGTATACGGATGGAAGCGCGTCACACTAATAGATTTTATTTATTTGTAATAGAGTGGAGCAGCAACAATTAGAGAAAAATTTCAAGGATGTGCCAGTGACACACGCTCAGCAGACTACAACCAGCAGTGGTTGAAGAACTAACTGGAGCGTGATCTGCACTCCAAAAAGGAAAACCTCAGACTACAGTGAACACTGCACACAACTGTTCACTACCCAACGCGTCTCAGCAGGAAGGCAGTCTGTGCGTCAAAACAAAGGCGCAAGCATACATCCACGTACCCTGTTTATAAAGCTATATAAAAAAAATTATGTAGTAGTGACGCACACTTTATTGAGGTACAGTATTACATCGCCATTCACCATCTGTGGCTATGCAGTCTCATCTATATATACCTTATCTATCCGTTGTCATGCTTGCAAGTCGACAGTCAGGCATAAATAGCAATTTTCACTATGCACTATGCACTTTTTAAAGGTTATGTTTGTTAATAAACATGATTATTGCCACATATTATGAGTATTACATGATGGAAATTGTATAATTTTGTATAAACTGTTTAGTGACATTATTCAGCAAATGTAACATTTTAGTAATGTCACAGATAACTTGTAATGCTGATGATGTTTTGAAGTCAGACATTCATTGTCTATACAATAAAAATGGTGTACATACTGTTACTTATCCATCATTAATGGATTCAGATATGTACTTGTATGCTTTTATGTACAACCGTATAGCAGATTCCTTAACTAATTTATTTTGTGGTTTGCATTGCTGTTCAACATGTTAATGTATGTGTTTATGTTTGTCAATTCTTTATTTATCTAGATATTAGTTTAAATGAAATCATCATCTTATGGTAGTAAAGGTTATCTTTCTCTTGTTTGAAGTATAGACATTTAAAATTGACAGGTAACAAGGAAATTACTTGATCTAGTATTTAAACATCCTCCTTGACCCTGGGCTCCAACACCGCCAGTTGTTGCTCGGAAGTGCTGTTAGCACAGTCAACACTTGCTCCTGTGTTACTGGGGTTCAGTAACGTCAGCTGGTCCTCGGTTGTGCCATTGGCTCTTTTCCTTCTGCTGCCCCTCCGGGTTCCAGTACCGTCAGCTGGTTCTCCGCAGTGCCTTTGGCCTAGGTGCCTCCATCTTGGTATCCGAGTTCCAGCAACGTCTGCTGGTCCTTGGTAGTGCTTTGGAGCACAGGTACCTCCTGCTTAGTAACCGTGTCCCAGTAACGTCAGCTGGTCCTCGGTTGTGCCATTGGCTCTTTTCCTTCTGCTGCCCCTCCGGGTTCCAGCACAGTCAGCTGGTCCTCGTTACTTGCATTGGCTCTTGTACCTTCTGCTACCCGTCCGGGTTCCAGTACCGTCAACTGGTTCTCCGCAGTGCCTTTGGCCTAGGTGCCTCCATCTCGGTATCCGAGTTCCAGCAACGTCTGCTGGTCCTTGGTAGTGCTTTGGAGCACAGGTACCTCCTGCTTAGTAACCGTGTCCCAGTAACATCAGCTGGTACAAGATTGTGCTACAAATACAAGATACGGAACAAGAGACACAAGAACAATAAGCAGAAGATCTAAAAGCAGAAGAACATGAAGTATAAGACCAAAATGAAGAGCAAAATATATGCTCTAAATTCTAAGCAGAAGAAGACTAAGCAGTGTATGGGGGTGAGTCCGTTCCTCCTCGTGGTGCCCCTGGAAAATGCCTGCTGCTGCAGGCTAAACTGAACACGGACAAATACTGTTGTAATTTAAATCTTTTGTGACAGCAAGAACGGAAGGATGAAAAATTCATACTTTGACAGATTACAAGTACAGGATTCTCTGTCACAAATAAGAATATGATGAAGAAGATGAAGCAGAATATGAATAAGAATAATAGTTTAATAAGAAGAATATGAGTAATGTTAACAAAGATGAATAGCAAGAAGTTTAAGAAGAAGATAAAGAAGGTGAAGATGAAGAATAATTTGATGAAAAAGATGATGCTGCAGAAGATTATGAAGGAGAAAGTGTGTGAAAAGTTAAAAAGGTGAAGATGAAGAGCATGGAAGTTGTGTAATATACATATTTGCCAAAATATAAAAAACGTTAACATTGTCAATTTCTTCGTCAATCCGAACATCTTTAAAAAAAAAAATATTTATGCTATTCCATTTGATTGGGTTAAACATCTATGCCTTTAATGTCTCCTCAACCTTCCCCAATACATTCTACATTACTCTTTCTTGTTTTCCTTCATGTACAATTAACCAACAAGGCAAGAATGGGTTTTTTTTAATTTCGATATTTTGTTCCCATAGACTTACATGGGACTTCCGGTATCGATATCGGGTATCGCCGATATTTTAGTGATATCGGCGATACCATTCCGATTCCGATACTTTAGGATATCGGAAAGTATCGCTCAACTCTAGTGTTGACCCTTCTTCTTCAGGACCTCTGCAATTCTCCCTGACGTACTCTCAATCAACTTCTGGACCAAATCCTGACTGATAGCAGTCCATTCTTGCACAATCAATGCTTTCATTTTGTCAGAATTTTTAGGTTTTTGTTTGTCCACCCATCTCTTGATGATTAACCACAAGTTCTCAATGGGATTCAGATCTGGGGAGTTTCCAGGCCATGGACCCAAAATCTCTATGTTTTGTTCCCTGAGCCATTTAGTTATCACCTTTGCTTTATGGCAAGGTGCTCCATCATGCTGGAAAAGGCATTGTTGATCGCCAAACTGCTCTTGGAGGGTTGGGAGAAGTTGCTCTTGGAGGACATTCTGGTACCATTCTTTATTCATGGCTATGTTTTTAGGCAAGACTGTGAGAGAGCCGATTCCCTTGGCTGAGAAGCAACCCCACACATGAATGGTTTCAGGATGCTTAACAGTTGGCATGAGACAAGACTGGTGGTAGCGCTCACCTTGTCTTCTCCGAATGAGGCATTTTCCTGATGTCCCAAACAATCGAAAAGGGGATTCATCAGAGAAAATAACTTTACCCCAGTCCTCAGCAGTCCATTGCCTGTACCTTTTGCAGAATATCAGTCTGTCCATGATGTTTTTTCTGGAGAGAAGTGGCTTCTTTGCTGCCCTCCTTGAGACCAGGCCTTGCTCCAAGAGTCTCCGCCTCACAGTGCGTGCAGATGCACTCACACCTGCCTGCTGCCATTCCTGAGCAAGATCTGCACTGCTGGTAGCCCGATCCCCGCAGCTGAAACACTTTTAAGAGACTGTCCTGGCGCTTGCTGGTCTTTCTTGAGCGCCCTGGAGCCTTTTTGGCAACAATGGAACCTCTCTCCTTGAAGTTCTTGATGATGCGATAGATTGTTGACTGAGGTGCAATCTTTCTAGCTGCGATACTCTTCCCTGTTAGGCTATTTTGTTCATTGCAATGATGACTGCACGTGTTTCTTTAGAGATAACCATGGTTAACAGAAGAGAAACAATGATGCCAAGCACCAGCCTCCTTTTAAAGTGTCCAGTGGTGTCATTCTTACTTAATCATGACAGATTGATCTCCAGCCATGTCCTCATCAACACCCACACCTGTGTTAATGGAGAAATCACTGAAAAGAGGTTAGCTGGTCCTTTTAAGGCAGGGCTGCAATGATGTTGAAATGTGTTTTGGGGGATAAAGTTCATTTTCTATCCAAATATTGACTTTGCAAGTAATTGCTGTTAAGCTGATCACTCTTTATAACATTCTGGAGTATATGCAAATTGCCATTAGAAAAAGTGAAGCAGTAGACTTTGTAAAAATTAATATTTGTGTCATTCTCAAAACATTTGGCCATGACTGTACAGCTGAGGCAAAAATTAAGAGACAACTTTCAAATGTTCAGTTTGTCTGATTTTTCTATTTATAGGTATATTTTTGAGTAAAATGTAAATTATTCTTTTAGTTTCATTAATTTTATTTTGAAATATAATAAACCAATTTCAAAATATTTTCTTCCAATGCAAGGGAACATATATTAACATTTTAACAAACATTTAGTAATCACAGAATCTATTTATACAAGATATGATAGATTACAATGGTATCATTATTAGCCAACCTAGGGCGTTCTATACAATTGTGCGACCAACAATTCTAGTATCATATATAGATTCCGGCTCAAGCTAACTTCAGTTCTCAGATAACTACGGAGAGAGCCACAGAGCCTGGTGCAGTTGTACATCTGAGTGTAATCCAATCCAGGGATGCCAAACCTTGAAGAAAGAGTCCCACGTGTCAGTTCTGGTTGCTTCTATTCTTTCATATAATGTAATATCATTCATCTTTTCCTTTGCCGTAGATATTGACAGTTGGGGCATTTTCCACCTTTATGTAACTGTTATGTGGATCTTAGTGGCCATACATAAATAATTTACTAATTTATGAAAACTTTTTGGAAGCTGTGATGGTCTGGTTCCCAATAGTAAATTGTTCTTTTAATCTATAAACTTCTGACAACATGTCACCGATAGAGTTGAGCAAAACATGTCGGTCAGATTCATAAGTCGCCAACTTTTGCCAAAGTCGGGTTTCGCCGACCGAAACCCGACCATAGCGTGAAGTTGTCCATGCGGTCGGCAAAACGAGCGCCAAAGTCGGATTTCTAAGAATGCTTGCAGGTGCCTTTTTTTCAGCCAATGAGCAAGGACGTACACTGTGAGCAATGAGATGACGTGCAGCATTCAGCATTATCGTAGAAAAGGGCATTGCAGTCACTGGCTTGCTTTGGGGAGCGTCATAGTGTCTATAAAAGCCCTGACCGCAGACCTCCATTTCACTTCTGACGATCTTAACAGTATGGAGAGGTTGCTGTTTATCAGTAGGGAGAGAGTTAGGGCTGGAAAGATATAAGAAGTTCTTATGTGCTTGTGCTGATAGCAATTGTGCTGTACAGTTAGTGTGTAGTGACAGGGGAGGATTTTCTTGTGTGCAGCAGCGCTGGTTATTAGGCTGCCTGATAGCTGTATTGCTGTGTGTACACTTCTGTGCAGACTGCTTTTTACACAGCACTAATACTTTTATTCTTTTTTTCTGCACAGTTACTGACCGTTCATTTTTTCCCACACCGTATAGAGCTGTAGGCTCCTCACACATTACCGTGTACCAGCTGGTATCACGGACAAATACATGCTGACTATCTGTGTGTGACTCCGGAAATAAATACGGAGATTTAAATTTTCCCCTACACCGTATACAGCTGTACGCTCCTCATACAGTACCGTATATCTGCTGGTATTACGGTCAAATACATACTGAGTGAGCGTCTGTGTGTGACTCCGGAATTATATACGGAGATTTAAATTTTTCCTTACACCGTATACAGCTGTACGCTTCTGATACAGTACAGTATATCTGCTGTTTATATTATGGTCAAATCCATACAGAGAGAGCGTCTGTGTGTGACTCTGGAAATAATTACGGAGATTTAAATTTTCCCCTACACCTTAAACAGCTGTACGCTCCTCATACAGTACTGTATATCTGCTGTTTGTATTACGGTCAAATCCATACTGAGTGAGCGTCTGTATGTGACTCCGGAACTATTTACGGAGATTTAAATTTTTCCCTACACCGTATACAGCTGTACGCTTCAGATACAGTACAATATATCTGCTGGTTGTATTACGGTGAAATCCGTACTGAGAGAGCGTCTGTGTATGACTCTGGAAATAAATACGGAGATTTAAATTTTCCCCTACACCTTAAACAGCTGTACGCTCCTCATACAGTACTGTATATCTGCTGTTTGTATTACGGTCAAATCCATACTGAGTGAGCGTCTGTGTGTGACTCCGGAACTATTTACGGAGATTTAAATTTTTCCCTACACCGTATACAGCTGTACGCTTCAGATATAGTACCATATATCTGCTGGTTGTATTACGGTGAAATCCGTACTGAGAGAGCGTCTGTGTGTGACTCCGGAAATAAATACGGAGATTTAAATTTTCCCCTACACTGTATACAGCTGTACGCTCCTCATACAGTACAGTATATCTGCTGTAGGGATGAGCGACTTTGCCTCCGGGAGGGTCGAGTCGGGTTTAGGACCACCCGACTTTCTCAAAAAACGAGTCAAACAAAACCGGCCGACTATCAGAAAAAGTCGAAGGTCTGACTGAAACTCGAACAAAACCAGTCAATGGGGAAGAAAAGTCGACAGGGAGTAGAGGACAGTAAACACACCTACAGTGCCCATTTCAATGCCAACGACATCAATTCTTATTACTTAAGCTTGTCAACCATAATTTACTTTAGAATAATAGTAACGCATTGAAAACTGGGGGTTATTTGGCTAAAGTTGTGGGGGGGGCAGGGCTGGCTCCAGGTTTTCGTGGCCCCGAGCGAAAGAGTCTCTTTGGGCCACTTTAACACATACCACAATTCATGATGCTCCGATACGGCAGAGAAATATAGGTATAGTACAATGCCAAATACTTCACTTCTTACATTACATGAATGATATCTATTGTAAATTCTACAATAGCTCAAAAACCGGATAGTAAAGTCCTCCATACAGTATTATGGCCACCACATAGAGTGCCATACAGAATAATGAGCCCCATATATTGCTCCATACATAATTGGTCCCATATAATGTTCCATACAGTATAGGATGGTCACCATAGAGTATAATGAGCCCCACATATTTCTCCATACAGTATAATGAGTCGCATATAAAGCTCCATACAGTATATGATGGGCCCCATATATTGCTCCATACAAAATGGGCTCCATATAAAGCTCCATACAGAATAGGCCCCTTATGTGCTCCATATGATGCTCCATATATAAAGGGCCCTATATGATGCCCCATAAATAATGAACCCCATATGATGCTCCAGTATATGATGGGCCCCATGGCTTATGCTCCAGTGTATGATGGGCCTATATAATGCTCCATATATAATGGGCCCCATATGATGCTCAGCATATGATGGGCCCTATGGATGATGCTCCAGTGTATGATGGGCCTATATAATGCTCCATTTATAATGGGCCCCATATGATGCTCCAGTATATGATGTGCCCCATGGATGATGCTCCAGTGTATGATGGGCCTATATAATTCTCCATATATAATGGGCCCCATATGATGCTCCAGTGTATAATGGGCCCTGTACAGTCATGGCCAAAAGTTTTGAGAATGACACAAATATTATATTTTCACATGATCTGCTGCCCTCTGGTTTTTATGTGTGTTTGACAGATGTTTTTATCACAGACAGAAATATAATTGCAAACATATGAGTAACAAAAGCTTATATTGACAGTTAGAATGAGTTAATGCAGTAAGTCAATATTTGCCGTGTTGACCCTTCTTCTTCAAGACCTCTGCAATTCTCCCTGGCATGCTCTCAATCAACTTCTGGACCAAATCCTGACTGATAGCAGTCCATTCTTGCACAATCAATGCTTTCATTTTGTCAGAATTTTTAGGTTTTTGTTTGTCCACCCGTCTCTTGATGATTGACCACAAGTTCTCAATAGGATTAAGATCTGGGGAGTTTCCAGGCCATGGACCCAAAATCTCTATGTTTTGTTCCCTGAGCCATTTAGTTATCACCTTTGCTTTATGGCAAGGTGCTCCATCATGCTGGAAAAGGCATTGTTGATCGCCAAACTGCTCTTGGAGGGTTGGGAGAAGTTGCTCTTGGAGGACATTCTGGTACCATTCTTTATTCATGGCTGTGTTTTTAGGCAAGACTGTGAGAGAGCCGATTCCCTTGGCTGAGAAGCAACTCCACACATGAATGGTTTCAGGATGCTTAACAGTTGGCATGAGACAAGACTGGTGGTAGCGCTCACCTTGTCTTCTCCGAATGAGGCGTTTTCCTGATGTCCCAAACAATCGAAAAGGGGATTCATCAGAGAAAATAACTTTACCCCAGTCCTCAGCAGTCCACTACATGTACCTTTTGCAGAATATCAGTCTGTCCATGATGTTTTTTCTGGAGAGAAGTGGCTTCTTTGCTGCCCTCCTTGAGACCAGGCCTTGCTCCAAGAGTCTCCGCCTCACAGTGCGTGCAGATGTACTCACACCTGCCTGCTGCCATTCCTGAGCAAGCTCTGCACTGCTGGTAGCCCGATCCCGCAGCTGAAACACTTTTAAGAGACGGTCCTGGCGCTTGCTGGTCTTTCTTGGGTGCCCTGGTGCCTTTTTGGCAACAATGGAACCTCTCTCCTTGAAGTTCTTGATGATGCGATAGATTGTTGACTGAGGTGCAATCTTTCTAGCTGCGATACTCTTCCCTGTTAGGCCATTTTTGTGCATTGCAATGATGACTGCACGTGTTTCTTTAGAGATAACCATGGTTAACAGAAGAGAAAAAATGATGCCAAGCACCAGCCTCCTTTTAAAGTGTCCAGTGGTGTCATTCTTACTTAATCATGACAGATTGATCTCCAGCCATGTCCTCATCAACACCCACACCTGTGTTAATGGAGCAATCACTAAAAAGAGGTTAGCTGGTCCTTTTAAGGCAGGGCTGCAATGATGTTGAAATGTGTTTTGGGGGATAAAGTTCATTTTCTAGCCAAATATTGACTTTGCAAGTAATTGCTGTTAAGCTAATCACTCTTTATAACATTCTGGAGTATATGCAAATTGCCATTAGAAAAAGTGAAGCAGTAGACTTTGTAAAAGTTAATATTTGTGTCATTCTCAAAACTTTTGTCCATGACTGTATATGATGCTCCAGTGTATGATGTGCCCCATATATAATGCTCCAGTGTATACTGGGCCCTATCTATGATGTTCAAGTGTATGGAGGGCCCCATATATAATTCTCCAGTGTATAATGCTCTCCATATATTGCTCCAAACATTAAAAAAAATGAAATACCTCTCCTCACTGGGTACTGCTCTACTCCGGACTCCTCAGCGTTGCCATCTTCCAGCTCTCTGCACTGTGACTGTTCAGGCAAAGGGCGCACAGACGTGACGTCATCGCGCTATCTGACCTGAATGTCACTGTCAGGAAACGCGGAAGACGTCACAGCGGTGATGCAGGGAGAGGTAAGTATTGCAAGTGCTGGGGCACTGAGCAAGCAGGGGGGCACACTCATGGGTGCCGGCACTGGCACAGGGCCTCTCATAGTACGCTGGTGTCTCTGACGGCGAGTGGGCCCCCCACCTGCTTAGGGCCCCGGCACTTGCCGGGGTGTGCCAGGTGCTGAAGCCGGCCATGAGGGGGTTCCGCACAATTAGGGAGGTGGAAAAACTGGCATATTTTGAGGTGTAGGCTGGATGTTCAGCAGCTGCAAATGGAGGAATTGGAGAAGTCGGAGGAAGAGGAGGACAAAGCGAGCCATTTTGCTGGCAAACTATGTGTCATCACGAAGGTGGTACAAAATGCTTTGAAACCCAGGCATGGTTCATTTTATTGAAGGTGAGCTCACCAACATTTTGGGTCGACAGCCGGGTCCTTCTTTCTGTCAGGATTGATCTAGCAGCACTGAAGACTCTTTATGATAGCACACTACCAGCAGGGCAAGCGAGCTCCTGTAAGGCATATTGTGCCAATTCAGGCCAGGTGTCCAGTTTACAGGCCCAGTAGCAAAAGGGGAATGACCTGTGAGGGAGAACATCAATAGGGGAGGAGAGGTAATTTTGAACTATAGTTGACAACTGCTGTCTCCTGTCTGTTGCAATCGATTCAGTATTAACAGTCGTGTGAGCGGTACTCGAGTCCACAACATGGTAATGAAACCCCTGTGTCCAACGCCACTTCAGCTGTGTGCACCACGAACACCTCTTCCATTTGGCCCAGTACGGCTCGTGGTAGAACAGGGACCGCTGCTGTGTGCTGGGAATGCCTCTAACAAACGGTTTACCAGAGTTGCTTGTTTGTTCACCAATATTAGCTCTAGGTTCTCCTTTGACATGATGTTCTGTAATTTGCCTTCATAGTGTGGATCGAGGATGCTGGCCAACCAGTAGTCATCATCCTTCATCATTTTAGCAATGCGGATCCGCAAGACATAATCACACATGTGGGCCAATGTTCCAGGTGTCAATGATGCACTGCCAGTGGTGGGTGTTGTGAATGGACTTGAAATGAGTTCTGAGCAGAGGCTCCCTCTGGTGGTTGCAAGCGGTGCTGGACTGTCCAGTGAAGATTGTGAGGAGTGGGAATCAGGTGTTACTGACTGGTCTTATATAAGGGAGTCGCCTTCCCATCAGGGTTGCCGGTGATCAATTGTTCTGGTCTCACTCCATGATTGCTGTTTCCCTTGTAGCCTGCTGTGTCGTGTCTGCATCTCCTGCTAACAGATAAGACATTTTCTTCTTTTTGTTTTTGTGCTTTATTTTTGCATTTTGTCCTGCACTTCCGTGGGGGCCTTCTGGGTCCCCTCCGGGGGCTTTTGCCCTCTCAGTTTAGTTCAGCCACTGATGTTAGTACTTTTGCTTTTTCCAGTTTCTTCAGTGGCTGCTGTTTTGGTTTTGTTACACCAGAGAACTAATTTAGGTGGTGGAGGTCGTGTGAGCTCAGGTGTTTTTGAAATTAGTAGAGTTGGTGCTTTGCAGGGTTTTTTGGGATTGCAGTAAGTACCCTTCCTATCCTTTTCTATTTAGATTAGCTTGGGCCCCAATGTTTGCTCATACTATTTTCTGTCTGTGTCAGTATTTCTTCTTGTCTAACAGCCATTACATGTTTGGGGGCTTTCTATGTTCTTTGGGGATCTGCTCCGGGGCAGATAGCTTTCCTATTTCTATCTTTAGGTGTAGTTAGTTTCTCAGGCTGTGACGAGGCGTCTAGGACCAACGTAGGAACGCTCCACGGCTGCCTCTAGTTGTGGTGGTTAGTCAGGGTACTGCAATCTCATAGATTCCAACTGCTCTGGTGTATTGCATTTTTTACCTGCACTCCTCAGTTACCGAAACATAACAGTATCACCGGCCCAAAATTTAAAGTTGTATGGTACTCACAGAAGGGAAAAATATTGTGAAAGAAAAAACGGTTGTCAGAGTTGTCAGAGATATTTTTCCGTTTATTTCATTTTTTTTTTCCCTCTGTATCTCTGGGTGCTGGGGAGGATTTTTTCTCTTAATGGAGTTTGCACAGTTGTCTGGCCGTGTGGATCAGCTTGCCACTGAGGTTCAGAGTATTGCTGCATATCTTGCTAGGTTGCCTGTTGTGGAACCTAGGATTCCCATGCCAGATTTGTTTTTGGGGGATCGAGCTAAGTTTCAGAATTTCAAAAATAATTGTAAATTGTTTTTTTGCCTTAAAATCTAAGTCCTCAGTCATGCGCGGCGATCCTCAGGATTGGGCTTTTTCCCTGACACCTGGGGATCCTGTTTTGAGTGATGTTGATGCATTTTTTCAGGCTTTGGGGTTATTGTACGATGAGCCTAATGTCACTGATCAAGCTGAAAAAGCCTTGTTGGCATTAAATCAGGGGCTTGATGACGTTGAGTTATACTGTCAGAGATTCCGTAGGTGGGCAGTCCTGACCAAGTGGAATGACGACGCTTTGGCGGCTCTTTTTTGGAAGGGTCTGTCAGATAATGTAAAGGATGTTATGGTGGGATTCCCTGTCCCCTCTGGTCTCAATGATTCTATGTCATTAGCGATTCAAATTGACAGACGTTTGCGTGAGCGGAGAAGTATGCGTGGAATAGTGTTGCCTTGTGAACCTGCTTCTGAATCCATGCAGTGTGATAGAGTGATGTTTGGGGCAAAAGCGTCATGAGTTTCGAAGGCGCAATGGGTTGTGTTTCTGCTGTGGTGATGCCTCTCATGCTGTTTCGGTCTGCCCTAGGCGGGAAAGACGTTTTGCACGCTCAGTTGTCTTGGGTAGTGTTCAGACTAAGTTTTTGTTAACTGTCACTCTGATATGCTCTCTGTCCTCATTTTCTGCTCAGGCTTTCGTTGATTCTGGAGCAGCTATTAACCTGATGGATTATGATTTTGCTAAACGTTGTGGGTTTCCCTTGATACCCCTACAGAAGTCTATTCCCCTACTGGGGATCGATTCTACCCCTTTGGCTGAGAATAAACCTCAGTTCTCTACTCAGGTGATAATGAGGGTGGAACCTGATCATCAGGAGTGCTGCAAATTTTTGGTTCTGTATAATCTGCATGATATTATCGTACTGGGTTTCCCTTGGTTACAGTCTCATAATCCTGTTTTGGATTGGAAAACTGTGTCTGTAACCAGTTGGGGCTGCCAATGTGTTAATACCAACACTCCTGTTTTTTCTGCCTCCCCCCAGGCTCAGGATGTTCCTGACTTTTTGATTGATTTTTCTGATGTGTTTAGCGAAAGTAAATCTGCATCCTTGCCTCCCCATAGGAGCTATGACTGCGCTATTGAATTAGTGCCTGGTAGTAAATTCCCTAAAGGTCACCTTTTTAACTTGTCTGTACCTGAACATGACGCTATTAAATAGATGTCGGCGTGCACACAACCAGAACTAAGTAAGGTGCAGGTGTAATAGACCAAAGGTCATAACAACATGAAGAATAAACACCGCACTCTAAGGGAATAGTGATGATGCTGAAAAATTCTATTTTATTCACAATATAGGCAACATCTAAGGACAAAATCAAAGCGATAAATAACGTTTCGGCCCAGCCAGGGCCTTTGTCAAATAACGCTTTAGTGATAGTCCAGTGCCGTGGACAGAGATTAATAAAGAAGTGAGGACCAGTATGGTGTCTTAATATGGCCAATATGTGGAGACATCAGTGTGGGGTGGTTCCCTAATAACCGCAGCGTTATGGGAAGCAACGGTCTGTGGGGATGAATCCCTAGTTACAGCTGCTTAATATGAATACCTTGTAGAGGTAATAACACAGTACATGGAGTCCCCAGTGTGAAAAAAGGGTCGTTTCCTATGGTCATCAGCGCTCGTTGCTGGTTACTGGTAGAGGCGGCGCTCCCGCGCCTAGCCTTGTCGGTATGCGCATTTCACACTGGGGACTCCATGTACTGTGTTATTGCCTCTACAAGGTATTCATATTAAGCAGCTGTAACTAGGGATTCATCCCCACAGACCGTTGCTTCCCATAACGCTGCGGTTATTAGGGAACCACCCCACACTGATGTCTCCACATATTGGCCATATTAAGACACCATACTGGTCCTCACTTCTTTATTAATCTCTGTCCACGGCACTGGACTATCACTAAAGCGTTATTTGACAAAGGCCCTGGCTGGGCCGAAACGTTATTTATCGCTTTGATTTTGTCCTTAGATGTTGCCTATATTGTGAATAAAATAGAATTTTTCAGCATCATCACTATTCCCTTAGAGTGCGGTGTTTATTCTTCATGAACATGACGCTATGCGGTCTTATATCAAGGAGTCATTGGAGAAGGTTCATATCAGACCATCCTCTTCACCCTTAGGTGCCGGTTTTTTCTTTATGGCCAAAAAGGATGGTTCATTAAGGCCGTGTATTGATTATCGTCTTTTGAACAATATTACTGTGAAATATCAATATCCGTTACCCTTGATTTCTGACCTGTTTTCCAGGGTGAAAAATGCTACTTGGTTTACCAAGCTTGACCTCAGGGGGGCATATAACCTTATTCGCATTAAGCACGGGGATGAATGGAAGACGGCATTTAATACCCCTGAGGGGCATTTTGAGTACCTTGTGATGCCCTTTGGGCTCACTAATGCTCATTCTGTCTTCCAGTCCTTCATGAATGACATTTTCAGGGATTTTGTGGATAAATTTCTGATTGTTTATTTGGATGATATCTTGATTTTTTCCAATGACTGGGACTCTCATGTGAAACATGTTCGAACTGTATTCCAGATTTTGAGAGAGAATGCTCTGTATGTGAAGGGATCAAAGTGTCTTTTTGGCGTACAGAGGATCTCATTTTTGGGATTCATTTTGTCCCCATCTGTTATTGAAATGGACCCGGTCAAGGTTCAGGCCATCTGTGATTGGGTCCAACCTACTTCATTAAAGGCTCTTCAAAGATTTTTGGGTTTTGCCAATTTTTATCGTAAATTTATTGGTAATTTCTCGGTTATTGTTAAACCTTTAACTGATTTGACCAAAAAGGGTTCTGATGTGGTGAATTGACCTCCTGAGGCAGTCTCTGCATTTCAGGAACTTAAGCAGAGATTCACTTCTGCTCCTGTTCTACGGCAGCCTGATGTTTCTCTACCATTTCAGGTGGAGGTTGATGCCTCTGAAATTGGGGCAGGTGCCGTTTTGTCCCAAAGAGATCCAGAGACCTCTAAAAGTAACCCTTGTGCCTTTTTCTCTCGAAAATGTTCTCCTACTGAACATAATTATGACGTGGGTAATCGGGAGTTATTGGCCATGAAGTGGGCTTTTGAAGAGTGGAGACATTGGCTGGAGGGAGCCAAACATCAGGTGGTGGTCCTCACGGACCATAAGAATCTGGTTTATCTGGAATCTGCCAAGCGACTTAATCCTAGACAGGCCAGGTGGGCCTTGTTTTTCACACGTTTTAATTTTGTGGTTTCATTTCTTCCTGGCACTAAGAATGTTAAGGCGGATGCCCTCTCGAGGAGTATCCTGGCGGACTCTCCTGAGTTATCTGATCCTTCTGTTATTTTGAAAGAGGGTATAGTTCTTTCCACCATCTCGCCCAATTTGAGACTGGCTCTGGAGGGGTGTCAGGAGGATAAGCCCGAGCGCTGCCCTGTTGGGAAATTGTTTGTCCGGACCAGTGGAAAAAGAGTGTGATGTCTGAGATTAGTTGTTCCGCGCTGGCCGGTCATCCCGGAATTTTTGGTACCAGAGACTTGGTTAGTCGGTCCTTTTGGTGGCCTACCTTGTCTCGTGATGTCAGGGAATTTGTGCAGTCCTGCGGGACTTGCTCTCGCTCCAAGCCTTGCTCTCGCTCTAGTGGTTTGTTGATGCCATTGCCTGTGCCCAAGAGACCATGGACCCATATCTCTATGGATTTCATTTCCGACCTCCCTGTTTCTCAGAGAATGACCGTCATCTGGGTGATTTGTGATAGGTTTTCCAAGATGATACATCTTGTGCCATTACCTAAGTTGCCTTCCTCCTCTGAATTGGTGCCTTTGTTCCTTCAGCACGTGGTTCATTTACACGGCATTCCTGAGAACATTGTGTCTGACAGAGGAGTCCAGTTTGTTTCAAGATTTTGGAGGACCTTTTGTTCTAAACTTGGTGTTCAATTGTCTTTCTCCTCGGCGTTTCATCTCAGACCAATGGTCAATCTGAGAGAACAAACCAGACATTGGAGACTTATCTAAGATGCTTTGTGTCTGCTGATCAGGATGACTGGGTCTCTTTTTTGCCTTTGGCTGAGTTTGCTCTTAATAATAGGGCTAGCTCTGCCACTTTGATGTCTCCATTTTTCTGTAATTCTGGGTTTCACCCTCGATTTTCTTCAGGACAGACGGAGGCTTCTGTCTGTCCAGGTGTTGACTCTGTTGTGGAGCGTATGCAACAGATTTGGGACCAGGTAGTGGAGAGGTTGTCCCTCTCTCAGGAGAGGGCCCAGCGGTTTGCTAACCGGCATAGGACTGATGGTCCTCGGTTTAAAGTGGGGGACTTGGTCTGGTTGTCCTCAAAAATATTCCTATGAGAGTGGCATCTCCTAAATTTAAGCCTAGGTTCATTGGACCTTATAAGATCATGGAGATTCTTAATCCTGTTTCTTTTCGTTTGCTTCTTCCAGGGACATTTAAGATCCATAACGTGTTCACAAGTCCTTGTTGAAGAGGTTTGTTGAGCCAGTGGTTCCTACTACTGTGCCTCCTGACCCTGTTTTGGTTGAGGGCAATCTGGAGTATGTGGTTGAGAAAATATTGAATTCTCGTTTTTCTAGACGGAAACTCCAGTATTTGGTTAAGTGGAGAGGTTATGGTCAGGAAGACAATTCTTGGGTGTTTGCTTCGGACATCCATGCTAGGAGACTCATCCGTGCGTATCATAGAACTCATCCTGACCGACCTGGTTGCTCAAGTGAGGGTTCGGTGACCCCTCCTCAAGGGGGGGGTACTGTTGTGAATGGACTTGAAATGAGTTCTGAGCAGAGGCTCCCTCTGGTGGTTCAAGCGGTGCTGGACTGTCCAGTGAAGATTGTGAGGAGTGGGAATCAGGTGTTACTGACTGGTCTTATATAAGGGAGTCGCCTTCCCATCAGGGTTGCCGGTGATCAATTGTTCTGGTCTCACTCCATGATTCCTGTTTCCCTTGTAGCCTGCTGTGTCGTGTCTGCATCTCCTGCTAACAGATAAGACATTTTCTTCTTTTTGTTTTTGTGCTTTATTTTTGCATTTTGTCCTGCACTTCGTGGGGGCCTTCTGGGTCCCCTCCGGGGGCTTTTGCCCTCTCAGTTTAGTTCAGCCACTGATGTTTGTACTTTTGCTTTTTCCAGTTTCTTCAGTGGCTGCTGTTTTGGTTTTGTTACACCAGAGAACTAATTTAGGTGGTGAGGTCGTGTGATCTCAGGTGTTTTTGAAATTAGTAGAGTTGGTGCTTTGCAGGGTTTTTTGGGATTGCAGTAAGTACCCTTCCTATCCTTTTCTATTTAGATTAGCTTTGGGCCCCAACGTTTGCTCATACTATTTTCTGTCTGTGTCAGTATTTCTTCTTGTCTAACAGCCATTACATGTTTGGGGGCTTTCTATGTTCTTTGGGGATCTGCTCCGGGGCAGATAGCTTTCCTATTTCTATCTTTAGGTGTAGTTAGTTTCTCAGGCTGTGACGAGGCGTCTAGGACCAACGTAGGAACGCTCCATGGCTGCCTCTAGTTGTGGTGGTTAGTCAGGGTACTGCAATCTCATAGATTCCAACTGCTCTGGTGTATTGCATTTTTTACCTGCACTCCTCAGTTACCGAAACATAACAGGTGGGTGGAATAGCACTTTCTGCCAAATCCACATCCCTCCAGTCACGCACAAAACCCTGTACCTGATTTTGGCAAGCCAACATTTTCTCTTGCCCCTGAGAAGCATCCTCCTCCCCAAAATAATCATCCCCCTCATCCTTCTCCTCCTCTTCCTCCTCCACGTTGTCCAGGATAGATCCCTGAGCAGACAATGGCTGAATGTCATCAAGGCTTCCTTCTCTTCCTCCTCATCTTCCTCCTCTGCTGCAGACCCTGATCCATAATGTGTGTCAAAGTTTGCATGAGCTGACACATAAGTGTGATGCTAATGCTTATGATGGCGTCATCTGCGCTTACCAGCCATTTTCCCTTTCCCCTCAAAAAAATAAAGGAAATTTAAAAAGGGCTTTCCCAGCTTTGAGCATTGCAACACGACAACTAAAAGTCCCCCCAAAACCTTCCTGCTCGGGGTTCCCCCCACAAATGCATTACACCCTGCCTGTTCGCACGGTTAACCATGTGCATGGTGGGTCCCCCTTTTTTAAAAGTCCCATGATTAGGGGTGCTTTGGGGGGTGGAGCGATCGCTGCAGCCTCTGCATACGGGGCTGGAGTCTACGGGCAGCGTTTGGGTGTGGAGCACAGTCTTGCCCCTTTTGGAGCAAGACTGGTAACTTGGATAATTTTTTTGAAGCACTGCACCACCAGGTTCAAGGTTTTGGGGCCAGGGAAGGTATGTGTTGAGTTTTGCCAGGGCTATGGCCCCCACAAAATTATGGCCGTTTCACTGACTACCTTTCCTGGCTCAAGATGTAGATGCCCTGGCCCTGACTAAATTTCTCGCTGCAAGTGTCGGCCAGTACCTCCACGGGTGTTGTTTTCAAACCCCAAAAACATCATCTTTAAATAAATGTGGTTCCCCCTGTGTTCGATAGTGGGAAACCCGGGGTGAAAATTGGGAGCTGTGGATGGA
>JARQOD010011538.1:0-23065 GCA_033576555.1 Oophaga sylvatica
CCGTGTTAAGGAGCTGATAAAACAGGAAGGTTCCTCCTTGGAGAAAGATGCATCCATGCCAGCAAAGCTCCTGTGGAATGAAAGAAGCCGGTTGTTCATATACCGAGAGAAGTTGTGCAGGAGATACGTCGACCCAAGGACCCATGAAATGGTTTGGCAGATAGTGGTCCCCAAAGCAGACATCCAAATGGTGTTGGAAGCTTACCACGATCAAGCAGGACACTTTGGCTGGAAAAAGCTGGAGACCCTGTTGAGGTGTCGGTTCTACTGGGTAGGGATGCGCAGCTCCATCGAGAAGTGGTGCCGGAACTGTGGACCCTGTGGTCTCAGACGAAAAGACTATCATAGTCAGAGAGCACCCCTGCAGCCTATCCGGACGACTCGTCCCCTGGAGATCGTAGCATTGGATCACGTCAAGTTGTCCCCAAGCAGGTCAGGATACTCATATGCCCTGACCATGGTGGATCACTATTCCAGGTTTCTGGTGGTCGCCCCTGTCAAAGATATGACAGCAGAGACAGCAGCAAGAACCTTCCAAGCCAGTTTCTGCAGACCACACGGATATCCCGAGCAGGTACTGACTGATCGAGGTCCTGCATTTGAAGCTGAACTGTTTCAGGAATTCTGTCAACTGTATGGATGCAAAAAGATCAGAACAACACCATACCACCCTCAGACCAACGGCCTTTGTGAAAAGATGAATCACATTGTCATGGATTTACTGAAAACTGTACCCCTGGAAGAAAGAAATCGGTGGCCCGACTTGTTACCTGACCTGGTTGACTTGTACAACCACATACCAGTAAGTTCCACCAACTGCACTCCAGCCTACCTCATGAGAGCAAGACCGGGAAGACTGCCAATGGACTTAGAACTCGGTGTGGTAGAACCAGAGGCTGATGACAGTGCTGAAGATTGGGACACAACTCGACAAGAACAGTACAGGAGAGTTCAAGCCTGCGTGGAAGACAGTCTCAATAGAGTAAGAGAAAAACAAGAGAAGAACTATAACAAAAATGCTCCCGCTAAGCCTTTAATGCCTGGAGAAATGGTGCTCAAAAGGAAAAGAAGAACACACAAGTTGGATGATCAGTGGGAACAGGAGCCATACGTCGTGCAAAATTCCAATTTTGATAACAGCAAGGTCTGTACCATCAGCAAGGATGGAGGAAAAACGACGGCAACTGTGTCTAGAGATCATTTAAAGTTGTGTCCTTGCCCATTAAAGCTCCGTGAAGAAAACCCTGTTGTCCATCAAGAAGAGAGTGCTGAAGCGGTCATACACACGGATTTGGGAGATTTACCTGCGGATTGGCCCAGATTGGGAGATGCTGTAATTATTCCTGTGCTGCAGTTTTATCAACCGCAAGAGGAGTCTCTACAACCGGTCATACCAATTGTGCCAGTTGAGCCAGTTCCAGAAGAACCTGTTCCGGCAGACCCTCAACCATCAGAACCCCAAGCAGCGGACCCGCAAGAAGCAGCACCACAAGAAGTGGAGTCCTCTGGTGAAGCTGGTGAAGCAGTACCGCCTCCTCCAGTCGCTAGCATGCTTGCCAGGTCCCTAGAGAGGTGGAGTCGTGTCTATAGTTTGCGATTACGCAGAACAGAAAGGTTAGAGACTACTATACCTGACGCTACCCCACGTAGGTCAGAACGTATCACTAAAGGAAAACTACCTATTCGCTATCAGGAGTAGTCCTAGTAGACTAGTTAGCAAGACCCAGATAGGGTTTATTGTCACTGAAAAAATGTATAAAGTTTGAAAAAGTTATTAATGTGATTTCTATTTATATGTCTTGAAATGTGTCTTATCCATACATGGACTGCGTGGCTGTGGACTGTGCCAGCCCAAGAACTTGCTTTGTAAATAGTTGCACTACGGTGCCTTATCTTGGTTTTATATGAAACCACTACAATATCTACCTCTGAAGAAAAACCCGTATGGTGTGGCCTAGAGTGAGGTCTGCAGTCAGAAGTCCTGCAGCCCACCCAGGACCCACGTGGGAGGTTTTTGGTGCGGGTCCTCCACAAGTATCTTGTATATATGAACACGTTTGATATCTTGATATTTTAATACTTTTGTATTTTCCTATTGTACAAATAGTAACGTTCAAGAATTCGTACCTCCCGGATGGGAAGTTATAATGTTGTTGTTTAATGCAAAACAAAATGTTCTTTTTGTCTTTTACAGCCCGGGAGTGCTGTGTTTTACCAAGGGGGGGTGTGTAGCCCAGCTACGCAGGCACACACATAAAATCCAGGAGAATGCACAGGAAGGTAACCACAAAAGCTTGCTATTCATGCACTTCACTTACAATTTCAGACACACCCACCAGGGGTATAGGAGGTGGTGACACGTAGCAGAGTCAGTCTGTTTCCTGTCTGAGAAGAGCTCAGATCAGTCAGATAGTTTCCTGTCTTCAGACAGTGCAGTTCTGTGCCAGTTCAGTCTGGACTTGGAGAGGAGAGAGGACTGAATCCTCGCAGAGCTAGCGTAGCTCACCTGACAAAGAAGTGGAGGCTAGTACGGGTGAAGTGCATCATCCTAGCCTAGTCAGAGCTACCCTTAATCAGTACCTCCGTAGAAGCTGAAACAAGGAGGAAACTGAGAGCTGCTCAGCGAGCTTGGAAGAAAGCTGACTATTTCCATCGAAAGCTACAAGTGCTTATGCAAAGAGCAGAAGCAGGGCGAAGGGCGCAGTGGAGAAGTTAGAGAAATGCTACAGGTATTGGATTGCCTGCACTAAATTGCCGGACACCGGGGTCCGAAGCGTTGCTACAGTTTCAAGCTTAGTAACAAGAACACCGGAGGCATCTGGACTACAGGTCGCAGAGAGCAGCCCTAAAGGGTATGCCACACTAAACAATATCGCTAACGGGATCGCTAAAAAACGTCACTATTTAGCGATCCCGTTAGCGATATTGTTCAGTGCGGCAGCTTCCAGCGACGAGCTTCCTGCTGTGATCTCGCTCGTCGCTGGAATCGCTCCGGACCCTATTTCATCGCTGGCGCTCCCGCTGGGTAAGTATCTTATCGCTGTGTGGCACCTTTTCTTAGCGATTTAGCGGTACTTTTGTACCGCTAAAGTCGTTAAGAAGATCGCTAACGGCGATAGCGTCGTTAACTATATCGCTAAATGCGGCAGCATTTAGCGATATAGAAACAATCCCGCTAGCGATCTCATTAGTATGCAACGCTAACGAGATCGCTAGCGGGATAGCTCAGTGTGGCAGTACCTTAAGTGTCAATACGTAACCAGAGACAGGGAAAACAGGAGTCTAGCCTGATCAGCAAATATAGACTTAGTTTTCACCACTTAGAAGTTTCTATCACAATGTTGGCCGGGCAGTACAGCTATTGAGAGAGCTGGAGATTCAGAGTTAACTTCGCTTCAGGCAAGTTGGACTCACCTACATTCGAAGATAAGGAGGCCTCTAACCTGCTCAGCGGTTACCCGAATGTGCATTCTCCACCCCGACCAGCTCCCCGGGACCTGCTTGAACCATCTACCAGTAAAAGGTATGAAAAGAAGCTATTTCGTGTGTGACTGAATTATTATCTATACCCTGCATCATCATCACCATAGACTTCCAGGGACCCGTCTCACCTGTGGGAGACTACCACCCAGCTGCCCCCATAACATCCCCTGTGAAAGTCCTTATAGCAGCGCTGGTTCAATTAACCAGATACCACAGGTGGCGTCACGAACTACCTATCCTAAATATCCCCTGTAAATATTCCCCATTGGATGAGCGTCCAGGGCCACGGACCGAGCCACCGCTACCAGTGACAACTCCCATAGATTTCTATGGGCTCGGCTCCGAGTACCCCATTGCCCTGGTACTAAGTGCGACTCAATCGCAATGCACAAAAATGGCCTAACAGGGAAGAGTATCGCAGCTAGAAAGATTGCTCCTCAATCAACAATCTATCGCATCATCAAGAACTTCAAGGAGAGAGGTTCCATTGTTGCCAAAAAGGCTCCAGGGCGCCCAAGAAAGACCAGCAAGCACCAGGACCATCTCTTAAAAGTGTTTCAGCTGCGGGATCGGGCTACCAGCAGTGCAGAGCTTGCTCAGGAATGGCAGCAGGCAGGTGTGAGTGCATCTGCATGCACTGTGAGGCGGAGACTCTTGGAGCAAGGCCTGGTCTCAAGGAGGGCAGCAAAGAAGCCACTTCTCTCTAGAAAAAACATCATAGACAGACTGATATTCTGCAAAAGGTACAGGCAGTGGACTGGTGAGGACTGGGGTAAAGTTATTTTCTCTGATGAATCCCCTTTTTGATTGTTTGGGACATCAGGAAAACGCTTCATTCGAAGAAGACAAGGTGAGCGCTACCACCAGTCTTGTCTCATGCCAACTGTTAAGCATCCTGAAACCATTCATGTGTGGGTTGCTTCTCAGCCAAGGGAATCGGCTCTCTCACAGTCTTGCCTAAAAACACAGCCATGAATAAAGAATGGTACCAGAATGTCCTCCAAGAGCAACTTATCCCAACCCTCCAAGAGCAGTTTGGCGATCAACAATGCCTTTTCCAGCATGATGGAGCACCTTGTCATAAAGCAAAGGTGATAACTAAATGGCTCAGGAACAAAACATAGAGATTTTGGGTCCATGGCCTGGAAACTCCCCAGATCTTAATCCCATTGAGAACTTGTGGTCAATCATCAAGAGACGGGTGGACAAACAAAAACCTAAAAATTCTGACAAAATGAAAGCATTGATTGTGCAAGAATGGACTGCTATCAGTCAGGATTTGGTCCGGAAGTTGATTGAGAGCATGCCAGGGAGAATTGCAAAGGTCATGAAGAAGAAGGGTCAACACTGCAAATATTGACTTGCTGCATTAACTCATTCTAACTGTCAATATAAGCTTTTGTTATGTTTGCAATTATATTTCTGTCTGTGATAAAACATCTGTCAAACACACATAAAAACCAGAGGGCAGCAGATCATGTGAAAATATAATATTTGTGTCATTCTCAAAACTTTTGGCCATGACTGTAGAGGCACACAGACCTCACATCCAGCCTTTATTACTAGGAGAGACACACAGAGCTCACATCCAGACTATATTACTGGAGAGACACACAGACCTCACATCCAGCCTATATTACTGAGAGACACAAAGACCTCACATCCAGCCTGTATTACTGGAGAGACACACAGTCCTCACATCCAGCCTATATTACTGGGAGAGACACAGACCTCACATCCAGCCTGTATTACTGGAGAGACACACAGACCTCACATCCAGCCGATATTACTGGGAGACACACAGACTTCACATCCAGCCTGTATTACTGGAGAGACACACAGACCTCACATCCAGCCTATATTACTGGAGAGACACACAGATCTCACATCCAGCCTGTATTACTGAAGAGACACACAGACCTCACATCCAGCCTATATTACTGAGAGAGACACACAGACCTCACATCCAGCCTATATTACTGGGAGAGACACACAGACTTCACATCCAGCCTGTATTACTGGAGAGACACACAGTCCTCACATCCAGCCTGTATTACTGGGAGAGACACACAGACCTCACATCCAGCCTATATTACTGGGAGAGACACACAGACCTCACATCCAGCCTATATTACTGGGAGAGACACACAGACCTCACATCCAGCCTATATTACTGGGAGAGACACACAGAGCTCACATCCAGCGTGTATTACTGGGGAGACACACAGACCTCACATCCAGCCTATATTACTGGGAGAGACACACAGACTTCACATCCAGCCTGTATTACTGGAGACACACAGTCCTCACATCCAGCCTGTATTACTGGGAGAGACACACATACCTCACATCCAGCCTATATTACTGGGAGAGACACACAGACCTCACATCCAGCCTATATTACTGGGAGAGACACACAGACCTCACATCCAGCCTATATTACTGGGAGAGACACACAGATCTCACATCCAGCCTGTATTACTGAAGAGACACACAGACCTCACATCAAGCCTATATTACTGAGAGAGACACACAGACCTCACATCCAGCCTATATTACTGGGAGAGACACACAGACTTCACATCCAGCCTGTATTACTGGAGAGACACACAGTCCTCACATCCAGCCTGTATTACTGGGAGAGACACACAGACCTCACATCCAGCCTATATTACTGGGAGAGACACACAGACCTCACATCCAGCCTATATTACTGGAGAGACACACAGACCTCACATCCAGCCTATATTACTGGGAGAGACACACAGACCTCACATCCAGCCTATATTACTGGGAGAGACACACAGAGCTCACATCCAGCCTGTATTACTGGAGAGACTCACAGTCCTCACATCCAGCCTATATTACTGGGAGAGACACACAGACCTCACATCCAGCCTATATTACTGAGAGACACATAGAACTCACAACTAGCATAGCAGAATACCACAAGAAAAAATCTGACACTTGGATAAAGCTACAAACTGTAATATCATGGTCTGAAAATGAATGAAGGAAAACAACCTACAGACAGAGACTGTAAGTTTATTAACTAAAGGTAAGAGCATTCTATAACCGTCTAATCACTGTAACATCCGAAGGGCACAAGAATGAAAATGCCTGCCCACCTCCCATAACCCCCACTACCGGCGCTAATTATCGTAGAAAGTTACCGGCGTCTCTTCATTGACATCTATGGGAAACAGCTGAGTGTGTACATTGATAAATGTGGTCGGTAATGGTGTCACCCAGGAGCTTCCACAGGTCCTGATCACAAAGATGCCTCATCCTTTAACGACACAGCGCCACTATCAGTTATTAAAATTTATGGCCAGGGTCCGAACACTTTGTAATCAGGTTAGGCAGCCACCTATGGTGCTACCCCTTGTCCTCCAGATGGGGGCACACCGATGACATTCAGCCCACTGATGGCTGGGGCGCAGGCAAACAGGTGAGCAGTGTCAGTGGGTCAATAACACCACTTACCACTCCCTGTGCTGCGCCCCGGTCATGTTCCCTGCCATCATTCAATTGTATTCACGTCTTTAAGATGACGCCCCCGGGGGATGTCGGGTGACGTGATGACATCACTGTGTTGTGCCGCCCTGCGCTCACTACTATATCAGATAAAAATGAGGATGGCGGCGGCAGTGCACGAGGATCCCTGATTGGGTGAAAATAAGCTTTGGTTTAATTTTTCCTATATTATTTGGCCACTAAATGGAGGGATGTGGGGGCATTATACTGAATACGGGACTGTGTGGTACATAATCCTGGGGGAGTGGAAGACATTATACTGGGGCTGAAGGGACATCATACTATATAGGTGGCTGTGGGGGACATTAAATTGAGGTGTGTTGACCATACTGTATGGTGGGCTGTGGGGGTCATTATACTGTATCAGGGGCTGGGGGGCCATCATACTATACGAGGGAATGTCGTGGTTATACTGGAGTGCTATAAGGGCTATCATAATGTATATTGGGGCTCTGGTGAACATTATACTACATATGGGGATTTTGTGGTGGTAATCATATGATATACAGTGGGTTCGGAAAGTATTCAGACCCCTTTAAATTTTTCACTCTTTGTTTCATTGCAGCCATTTGGTAAATTCAAAAAAGTTCTTTTTTTTCTCATTAATGTACACTCTGCACCCCATCTTTACTGAAAAAAACCCAGAAATGTAGACATTTTTGCAAATTTATTAAAAAAGGAAAAATGTAATATCACATGGCCATAAGTATTCAGCCCCTTTGCTCAGTATTGAGTAGAAGCACCTTTTGAGCTAGGACAGCCATGAGTCTTCTTGGGAATGATGCAACAAGTTTTTCACACCTGGATTTGGGGATCCTCTGCCATTCTTCCTGGCAGATCCTCTCCAGTTCCGTCAGGTTGGATGGTGAATGTTGGTGGACAGCCATTTTCAGGTCTCTACAGAGATGCTCAGTTGGGTTTAGATCAGGGCTCTGGCTGGGTCAGTCAAGAATGGTCACAGAGTTGTTCTGAAGCTGCTCCTTTGTTATTTTAGCTGTGTGCTTGGGGTCATTGTCTTGTTGGAAGGTGAACCTTCAGCCAAGTCTGAGGTCCAGAGCACTCTGGAAGAGGTTTTCATCCAAGATATCTCTGTACTTGACCGCATTCATGTTTCCTTCAATTGCAACCAGTCGTCCTGTCCCTGCAGCTGAAAAACACCCCCATAGCTTGATGCTGCCACCACCATGTTTCACTGTTGGGATTGTATTGGGCAGGTGATGAGCAGTGCCTGGTTTTCTCCACATACCGCTTAGAATTATCACCAAAAAGTTCTATCTTCGTCTCATCAGACCAGAGAATCTTATTTCTCATAGTCTGAGAGTCCTTCATGTGTTTTTTAGTAAACTCTATGTGGGCTTTCATATGTCTTGCACTGAGGAGAGGCTTCCGTCAGGCCACTCTGCCATAAAGGCCCGACTGGTGGAGGCTGCAGTGATAGTTGACTTTGCCGAACTTTCTCCCATCTCCCTACTGCATCTGTGGAGCTCAGACACAGTGATCTTGGGGTTCTTCTTTACCTCTCTCACCAAGGCTCTTCTCCCACGATTGCTCAGTTTGACTGGACGGCCAGGTCTAGGAAAACTTCTGGTGGTCCCAAACTTCTTCCATTTAAGGATTATGGAGGCCTCTGTGCTCTTAGAAACCTTGAGTACTGCAGAAATTCTTCTGTAACCTTGGCCAGATCTGTGCCTTGCCACAATTCTGTCTCTGAGCTCCTTGGCCAGTTCCTTTGACCTCATGATTCTCATTTGGTGTGACATGCACTGTGAGCTGTGAGGTGTTATATAGACAGGTGTGCGCCTTTACAAATCAAGTCCTATCAGATTAATTAAACACAGCTGGACTCCAATGAAGGAGTAGAACCATCTCAATGAGGATCACAATGAAATGGACAGCATGTGACTTAAGTCTCTGAGCAAAGGGTCTGAATACTTATGACCATGTGAGATTTCAGTTTTTCTTTTTTAATAAATTTGCAAAAATTTCTACATTTCTGGCTGCAATGAAACAAAGAGTGAAAAATTCAAAGGGGTCTGAATACTTTCGGAACCCACTGTATGGGGACTGTAGGGGACATCATACTTGTATGGGGAGCTGTGGGAGATATAATTCTGTGCAGAGGACTGTGGTGGACATTATACTATATTCGGGGCCCATCAAACTGAATGGTAGTAGTGGCTGACATTATACTGTGTGTAAGGGGCTATGCGGGCCATTATACTCTGTATATAAGGGCGTGTTTGGGCCACTATACTGTATGGGGTACTTGGGGTCCATCATGCTCTGGGCCCATCTTACGATATAGGGAGTTGTGAGTGCATCATCTTATATGGTGGCTGTGCTAACCATCATACCATGTAGGGTCACAGTGTAAGGAGGGGGTGCAGTTTTCAGAGGGCACTATGGTGGGTAGTATGAGGACATAGTGTGAAGAGGGCACAGAATAGATATGGAGAGTGGGCAGCATGAACTGGGGGCACAGTATGGAGACAGGTTAGCAAGGTGTGTGTGCATTGTGAAGGTATAGATCGTGTAAGGTAAAGGAGTGGAAAAGGGACAGCAATGCTAAAGGACAGATGATGTGGCAGTAATAGTTGATAATGGCGGTTGGTGTGGCAGTTATAGCTGATGAGGGTGGACAGTGTGACGGTTATAGTTGATAATGGCAGACGGTGTAGCTCATAAGGTCACACAGTGTGAAGGCCATATACCATAAGAGGATTATTTGGGGAATGGTATGGACAGATATTTTATGCGGATGGCATTATAATGACACTCTTATTTTTAAGGGCACGGTGTTGGGATGTGCTACAGAAAACTGGAGAAGAGGGAAGTCTGCAGAGACAAGTTGTGGACGTGAAAATTCATCATGGCATCTGGAGAAGATGGAGGTGAAAAGAAAGAAAGCAACTCAATCACAGAAGATGTGACCTATAAGTTACCTAAGAGTAAATGTGATACTGCCTGCGTGTCATCATTACTGTGGTTCCTGTGTGGTCCGCAGTCTGATGCTGGCTGCGTGTCATCATTACTATGGTTCCTGTGTGGTCCGCAGTCTGATGCTGGCTGAGTGTCATCATTACTGTGGTTCCTGTGTGGTCCGCAGTCTGATGCTGGCTGAGTGTCATCATTACTGTGGTTCCTGTGTGGTCCGCAGTCTGATGCTGGCTGCGTGTCATCATTACTATGGTTCCTGTGTGGTCCGCAGTCTGATGCTGGCTGCGTGTCATCATTACTGTGGTTCCTGTGTGGTCCGCAGTCTGATGCTGGCTGAGTGTCATCATTACTGTGGTTCCTGTGTGGTCCGCAGTCTGATGCTGGCTGCGTGTCATCATTACTGTGGTTCCTGTGTGGTCCGCAGTCTGATGCTGCCTGAGTGTCATCACTACTGTGGTTCCTGTGTGGTCCGCAGTCTGATGCTGGCTGAGTGTCATCATTACTGTGGTTCCTGTGTGGTCCGCAGTCTGATGCTGGCTGCGTGTCATCATTACTGTGGTTCCTGTGTGGTCCGCAGTCTGATGCTGGCTGAGTGTCATCATTACTGTGGTTCCTGTGTGGTCCGCAGTCTGATGCTGGCTGAGTGTCATCATTACTGTGGTTCCTGTGTGGTCCGCAGTCTGATGCTGGCTGCGTGTCATCACTACTGTGGTTCCTGTGTGGTCCGCAGTCTGATGCTGGCTGCGTGTCATCATTACTGTGGTTCCTGTGTGGTCCGCAGTCTGATGCTGGCTGCGTGTCATCACTACTGTGGTTCCTGTGTGGTCCGCCGTCTGATGCTGCCTGTTAACAGCTCCCAGTATCTGCTTACTAACATTGTAAGGGTACGTACCATTTGCGAGAAAAAAAACTGTCCGATTTCCGGAGCGAAAAAACGACCGAGTGCTATGCGTGTGTAATGCGATTTTGCAATGGAACATCCGTATGACATGCGATTTTAATATGAGCTTTTACATGCAGCAGTTCTCTCTATTGTAAAAGCTCATGTTAAAATCGCATTTTAAAACAAAACTGTACACATCATTTTAATACCAAATAAGCTTCGTCAGGTTAGTCATACCGAAACGCTCGTCGGGGCGCGTTCTATTTGGCTGACAGGCGGACAGCACCCCCCAGGCTTCCAGGTAGCGCTTGTCTCTATGCACTTGTATTTCTTTTGTATTTCAATTTTATCCCATACATTTTGTGCACAGTTTGGCGGTGCTAGACACTATAAACTCTTATATATACTCTCAGCACGAGTTGTTCGATGCTAATATTTTTTTATTTTTCACTATTCATAGGCGTTTTTCACTTGATCTATTTCACCGTTGCTCCTGGTACATATTATCGCCTGAGTGTATTATTTGGGTGCTGTGTAATGTCAGTCATATTTCAATGTCATTTTATTCATTTTTTATGTTTTTTGTACTGCATTGCTCAATAAAGTTTATATTTTGCATTATACACATTGGATTGCTTATATTTATTCTATATCACTGGCTTAACTGGGTCCTCTCACTTTCATCCACGTCTGTTATATAGGGTTTGTCTTTATATATATATATATATATATATATATATATATGTCATTGACACACACACATATATATATATATTTATATTTCATAGAGATATATATAGCAGAATAGGCGATAATTCAATTGTAAAATCATTGCGGAACTCAACAGGATATGACACATGTTACATACAGTAAACCATTGCATATCAATTCGATTTATATATGTCCCTGACTACTAATGTTATTAATGTAGTGTGTAAAAATTTGGAGATGTAGGTGTTAAAGTATTTATTCATGGAAAAAAATTGCGTGGGCTCCCGCACAATTTTCTCCACCAGAGAGGGAAAGCCAGTGACTGAGGGCAGATATTAAAAGCCTAGAAAGGGACCATTGTTATAAAAACATCTGGCCCCAGCCACCCCAGAAAAGGTGCATCTGTAAGATGCGGCAATTCCGGCACTTAACCTCTCTCTTCCGATTGCCGTATAGTGGTGGCATATGTGGTAATAAGGGGTTAATGTCACCTTTGTATTGTAAGGTGACATTAAGACTGGTTAATAATGGAGTGGTGTCAATAAGACAACTATCCATTATTAATCCAATAGTCTGAAAGGGTTAAAAAAAAACACACACACATTAAGAATAAATTATTTTAATGAAATAATAAAACACACAGGTTTTCCATCTTTATTAAACTCCCAATCCAAGCGAAGCCCTCATTCTCCTGTAAAAAATAAAACATAAAAAAGCAACTATATACCCATACCTGTCCGCCGTACAGTCAAGTCCCACGCCGCAATCCAAATCAAGGGGTTAAATAGTTTACAACCGGAGCGGTGCTAATACGACCGGCCCGGCTGTAAACCACTAGGGAATAACTGAGAAACTGCCTGCGCAGCCTCCCCGCCTGACCCGCTGTGAACTTGGCACCGTGGGAAAATGTTCAGAAACTTTCCCACGCTACAGAGTTCATGTCCGGTCAGGCTGGAGGCTGCGCAGGCAGCTTCTCAGACATTCCCCAGTGGTTTACAGCCGGGTCGGTCGCATTAGCACCGCTCCCGGTTGTAAACTATTTAACCCCTTGATTTGGATAGTGGCGTGGGACTTGACTCTCTTGCCCAAATCTGGTTCACAGTCCCCTGTAGGCCATGTGATTTCATTTCATACGAATACAAATTTAGTTTTTTTTAATGTTGTCATTTTTGGTCGAAAATAATTCATTTCTTAACATATCATTATAGCGTTAAATCTCTGTTTTTCTGAACCCATCCATACTGCAATTATTCCTATAATCCAAATGCTAAAGTTCTTGCTGCCTGAAGTCTCCACTAGGGGGAGCTTATGAGTCTACTGCATACGATTTCTACATTGAACCCAGAAATAGCACAGTATACAGTAAGCTCCACAGCTCCCCCTAGTGGTGGCTGTAGACATCTAGTGGATTTGGAAATCTGTAACAGAAAAATGGTGTAAAGTTTATTAATGGAAGAAGTCCTGGTACACATTGTACCTTGTGAAAACAGAACTTCACGCTAATAATAAGAATGAAAGAAGCCGAGGAGCACCTTACTTTACTTATTAAGACATAATCTGCCGTACTTTTTCACATACTGTTTCAAATTGCTTGATTATAGAATTCAGTGTTAATATAATTGTTCTTCACCCCATCCCCCGCCCCTCCGTCTCCTTTTTTCTCAAAATTCCCCTTTTATTCTTGAAGCTCTTTTCAGAGAACAGCGCTTTTTATTTTAGATAGAACGTTAAACTGGATACAAAAATTATAGTAATTTTGCCATTAAAGGTTTGATTGCTGAAATATGGATCTATTCAAGATGTAAATTACGTCTGGTTTATTGAAAGGAGCCCATTCTGCTATTAAACTTTTAAGAGTAAAGATGGAAGGACGAAGAATAGCGGCTGAAACGCGCGTCGGTATAAGAGGCTGATGCAGAATGGATGGAACGAAGAGTTAAATTGGTAATAACGGGAACTCGACGAAGAAGCGCGACTGAGGGGAAACTTGTTATAGCGTCTGAAGCCTCTTCTTCCTGATTTCTTCTTTTCATGGTTTATCAATCATTTGCAGAACTTTGCAAACACCCGTAAAGAACTTAACGACGGGCCGGGCTTCCTTTGGATTACATTCGCTATCACAACTCAATTAGTGCGAGAAATTGTGCCAAATAAATGGTGCCCAAAAGTGGCAATCCGGAGATGGAAGAATGTAGCAATGCTCCTTAACTTCTTAGAAGTCTTATACAATTGTAAAATGTTCGAGTCCCCGCAGCTGCAGGTCTCGTGGCTGTTCAACAGCCACAACAAATGCAGGGATTGCCTAACAAATAGGGAATCTCTGTATGTAGGAAAAATTGGAGTCCGGCTCAACAGGACTGGATTTTTCTTTTCTTTATATTTTTCAAAATAAAATATAGTGCATACAAAAGAAAATTTTCATGGTCGACATGACCCAGTCGACGTGTTTCGACTGCACTAAGCAGTCTTACTCATGACTGTCATGAGTAAGACTGCTTAGTGCAGTCGAAACACATCGACTGGGTCATGTCGACCATGAAAATTTTCTTTTGTATGCACTACTAGGTAAAAACCACGCAGGATGCCCAAACTTTTTCATTGGCCCCTTTTCCCTTTTGTAATTTTTAAAATGTAAAAGATGAATGTATATATATTTTTTATTGTTATTATTTTTTGCCTAAAATACAAAGTAAATGTGTCACCTCTAACATTAGGCCTTTTAGAGATCATTCCATCTTCAACTTGTATATATATATAAACCATCACACAGCATTGACCATACAAATTGAGTACATTGCAGTTTCATTCCCCTATAGTACATTAAACAGGTAAAAAGACAATTAAATATACATCAATTATACTTAAAATAACTTACAAAGAATTCAAAAAAGATGTTATTGTCCACATATTGGTAATCAAAGGACACTGAACCAGCTTTCTTCAAGTGCACCGCATAGATAAGGGAAACGGTGCAGTCGTCTCGGTTTGATTCAATGTAGTTTCCTCGAGGAATCCAAGATGAGCTGATTGAGTAAAATATAAAGATGATAAGTACTATTAGTCTCATAAGACATCACCGGGGACATCTACTTAGATCTTAGAAAATGCACAAAAAAATATAAAGATGCATAAGCGAATTACCGTGTTTTGCAGTTTATAAGACACACCAGATTATAAGACGCACCCCAAATTTTGAGGAGAAAAATAGGAAAAAAACTTGTTTTAATAAAATGGTGGTGCTTCTTACAATCCATGTGTCTTATTGCTTACCAGGGTGGTGGATTCGGTGAAGGGGGTCCCAGGGTCGCTTCTGGCGGAGGCAGAAGTGGGGCGATGCTGCGGACCCCAGACTGGGAGAAAGCGGTATTCAGATGTGCGACGCTGCGGGTGTTCAGTGGTGCGGGGTTCCGCCGACATTTTGTAAAAGCCCAGAGCCCCCGTACTTCCATGGTTAACTTTGTGGTGGACTCTGGGAAAATTGCCGCCGGGGGCGGCGCATGCGCAGATGGAGATCTTGGCACGGAGATCTCATCTCCCGGGATCTTGGTGCCGAGATCTCCATTTGTGCATGAGCTGCCCCCGGCAGTCACTTTCCCGGAGTCCACTGCAATGTAAACCATGGCAGTACGGGGGTCCCGGGCTTTAAAAAAATGTTGGCGGAGCCCCCGCACCACCAAATAACCAGTGTCGCACCTCCAAATACCCCTTCATCCCAGCCTGCCGCCTGCAGCAAACGCACAACTCTTGCCTCCTCCATCAGCGACCCTGGGACCCTGCTCCACCACGGCCGGTAAGGTATATTCGAATTATAAGACGCAACCCATTTTCCCCAAAAAATTTTTGGGAAAAAAGTGTGTCTTATAATACGAAAAATATGGTATATCACTTCTTTTATTTGTCAAATAGATTTTCTACGTATTTTATGTCGCATTCTGAAAGACATCAGATATGCATCAACTTTATGCTTTTTATGAAAACTGGTTCAAATTTTCTCCCATGTCTTTTCCTCATCAGGCAATAAAACAGTAATAAATATAACAGGTTATTGTCTTAATGAGGTATTCACAAGTTTGGAAGTCATCCCCTATCCACTGGATAGAGAACAATCTTTCGACTGCTGGGGTCCACCTTCTGGAACCCTCACTGGTTCTAGGAAACATGGGTCCGAAAAGCCACATGTGAATGAGGGGATGGCTGATCATGAGTACTGTCATTCCATTCATTTTTATGGGACACCAGCAAATTCCACCTCCGGTGGTCCCAATAATAATGAATGGAGTGGCAGTGCACTTGAACGACCAACGCTCCATTCACACGGAGCTCTGAAGATCCTCGGCTCTCGTAATTGCTGGGGTCCAAATAGTCAGACCCACAGCAATCATGAAGTTATCCCTTACCTTCCAAACCTTGAGAATACAGTACTTTGACTTGAGAATACTTTAAGTAAGTGAAATATGTCACAGACAAAACCTACATGAAGTCCTTATATAAAAGGAGTTACTGGTTGTTTACTGTTTTATAATAAGCTGGGCATCAATTTTAAAGGAGAATTTCGTCAATAAGTAACTTTTGACATGTCAGTGAGACTTAGGACCGTCCTGATCAGGGTCACCTTGACGACGGTGAGATGGTTTTCATGCTATTTTTGATCAAAGACAGTACTACTAAGAACCCTGTGTTACTTAAATGCACTTTTGCTTTTTACTTATTTAGTTATAGCAGGGTTTTTGTTTATTTTGCTTCTTGTAGGTTTTTTCAATGTCTTCTGGCCAAAGTGAACATGCGTTTATATGCTGCATGTATACCAACTTTAACCAAGCTCAATTTTTGTGTGTTTTTTTCTTTGTATTTTTGCATTCTGTGCAAGTCGGGGTGTGGCCTCACCCTCTTGGGTTGTAAATTACATTTAAAAGCCTCCCCAGACTGGTGTCCTTTACTTATTTAGTTATAGCAGGATTTTTGTTTATTTTGCTTATTTTAGGTTTTTTCAATTTCAGTGAGACATGCCTGAAAATAACATCAGATGTATTCTCTAAGCTGACATACCGCTCCGAACAAGACACCAGTTCGACACCCGTGGTGTTGTCAAATAGGTGCTAATGTTAGAGATACTAGAGATTCTAGGTTTGCGTCTGTGCCGTGTCTGAGTGTGTGGCCCAGCTATGTCAGGCACACATAATCCAGGAAAATGCACAGGAAGGTAACCGCAAAAGCTTGATATCCATTCACTTCACTCACACTTTCAGACACACCCATTAGGGGTATAAGAGGTAGTGACACGTAGCAGTCAGTCAGTCTGTTTCCTGTCTTCGGACAGTTCAGTGTTCAGTCTGTGCAGGAGGAGTGAGTGGGCACATTCAAGTTTCCTGTCTGAGAAGAGCTCAGATCATTCAGCTTCCTGTCTTAGGACAGTGCAGTTCTGTGTCAGTCCAGTCTGGACTTGGAGGATACTGAGAGCTGTTCAGTGAGCTCTGGAGAAAGCTGACATTTCCATCAAAGCTACAAGTGCTTATGTTAAGAGCGAGAGCAGGGCGAAGAGCACAGTGGAGAAGAGAGATAAGTGCTTCAGGTACCGGATTACCTGCACTAATTCACCAGACACCGGGGTCCGAAGCGTTGCTAGCGCTTCACGCCTAGTAACAAGATAGCCGGAGGCTTTCTGGACTACAAGTCGCAGAAGGTAGCCCTAAGCGCTGATACGTAAACGGAGTCAGGGGGAACAAGGACTTTTAGCAGGGCCCTGTGTGTAGCCCTGGTGTGTAAGGCACACAGTATCCTGGAGGATGTGCGGAGAGGTAACAGTTTAATGCTTGATATCCATTCACTCCATCACACACTTTAGACACACCCATAGGGTATATAAGGTAGTGACATGCAGCAGAGTCAGTCAGTCAGTTTCCTGTCGTCGGACAGGTCAGTCTAGCTCGGGTGGCTCAGGAGTGAGTCATCCCACCAGTGTGCAGTCTGTGCAGGAGGAGAGGAGATCAGATTGCATTTCCTGTCAGAGCTCTGTGTGAGGTAAAGTCAGACAGACGGAGACAGCTTTGGAGAAAGGGAAGTTTGCAGCAGAAACTTCAGTCGCCTGTCCCAAGGACAGTGAAGTTCAGTTGATGTGTTCCTGAACTAGGAGAATACTGAGAATCTGTCAGCAAGCTCCAAGGAAGAAGTAAGAAAGGATTGCCTTGTACCATCCTAGGAAGTGTGGAGTGCTTATGTTAAGAGCGCGAACAGGGCGAAGGGCGCAGTGGAAGAAGTTAGAGCAGTGCCTTAGGTATAGGATTACCTGCACGATTTACCCGGTCACTGGGGACCGAAGTGTTGCTATCGCTTCACGCATAGTAGCGGAACAACCAGAGTCTTACTGGACCTTAGGTCGCAGAAAGCAGCCCTTGGAGAGTCGGTACGTAACAGGAGTCAGGTGGAATAGGGACTTTGAGCTAGGCCAAGCATAGAAGAACCTAGTTTCATCACTGGAAGGCTCCACCACAATACTGACCGGGCAGTACAGCTATGGAGTTAGCTGGAGTATTTGGAGTTAACTTAGCTCTATGCTAGTTGGAGTCATCATATTGAAAGTAAAGGAGGCCTCTAACCTGTTCAGCTGTTATCTCGAAGCACATTCTCCACCCTGACCAGCTCCCCGGGACCTGCCTAAACATCTGACAAGTAAAAGGTATGGAAAGACGCTGGATGGTGTGAGACTGATTCATTTATCTGCACCCTACATCATTATAACCATAGACTTTGAGGACCAGTCCCACCTGTGGGGGACCCGTCATCTAGCTGCCACAACATCCCCTCAGAGATCTACAGCAGCGCTGGTCTTAGTGACTAAAAACTACAGGTGGCGTCACGAACTGTTATCTACCAAATCCCCTGTAAATAATTCCCCCCCATCATACGCCTGACCGCCAGGGCCACGGACCGAGCCACCGCTGCCAGTGACACAAATCCCATAGACTTCCATGGGCTCGGCTCCGAGTACCCCATTGCCCTGGTAACCCACAATTGTGGTGCGGGTCACACAACTTTGGCATCACGAACAGGATGCGAAAACTTGCAAGATTGTGAGTCCTGTGTGCCTGTGGAATGTTTCAGTGAAAAAGGACTGTTTGCACTTTTGGCGCCAAATACCGCCATCTTTGCCGCCATATTCGCGCCCTGAGGCGCTGGAGAAGAAGGTGGGCGTACCTTCGTGGGCGTGTACCCCCCCTGAAGCGCGAAAAGTTATGGCCGCCCTTTCCAAGGCCTATTACAATGTGAGATCCAGCCCCACTGCTAAAGAAATACGCCTCCTCTTCATCCTCTATGCGAAGAGGAGGAGACGCAAATCCCGCCTCCACGGAAAGGACCAGAATGTTCCTGTTGGATACCACAGACAGACCTGGACCGAGGTGGCAGAAGGACAAGAGCAGCTATGCAGTGGAGCAGTGGAGCACAGGCCCTGCTCCCCGGAGAAGCTGTTGTTTGAACCAGAGCCATCCCTACTACAGAAGCTTCAGCAAACTATGCTGGAGCTGCAGAGGGAGAATGCGGTGCTCAGAAGATTAATCCAGCGTCATGCAGACATGGAGGAGACAGAGAGACGCTGGCGTGCCCAGATACAGCGGCTGCTGTGGGACGCAGTGCTCTCTCCCACAAGCATAATGCCGTCACCTGCTTTTCCAAGATCCCTGCTGAAGAAAGCTGAAGGAAAACCGGAGGCCGCCCCCAAAAGTGCTGTACCTGATCCCACCGATGGAGAGGTGGAAGCGAAGGAGGCTGAGGAGGTCCTGCCTGTTCCGGAGTGCCAGCTAGGCCAGGAGGCCGCAGCAGATTACAGATCCCCGGTAGGGACACCGGAGGAAACCCAGCCGTCTGTGATGGAGCAGCGACAGCAGCAGGTTAGTGCGTCCCCAACTGAGCCATTGCGCACACCTGCTTCCTGCTCTGCATCACACCAGCATTGTGCATCGGCATCGCCCCCTGCGTACACCTCCGTATCGCAATCTGCATCCCAATCTGCATCGCAATCGGCGATCTACTCTGCATCGCAATCGCGACCCAATCTACATCGCAAACTGCGGCTACCGCTGAATCGCCCCCTGCTACGCAAACTGCGACGCAATCGGCGTCTCACAAGGAGAAAGTACCCGGCGTGCCCCAAGCGGTTCGCACAAGGACTGTAGCGACCCAAACCCTGATAGCAGGTCACGACCTGTTTGTCATGTGCTCTAAGGAGCATCGCATTGTTCCAGCCCCCGGGGTGGAAAATGTCATTGAAGTCAGCAAGAAAATGTGAAGACCGGTAGGACCCAGACAGGGGTTTACCGCATACAATAGTGTATAAAGTTGAAAAAGAAAGTTCGCATAATTGCACTTGAAATGTATGTAATGTTTACATATCCTGCATAAAGTAGAATACCCGGCTGGGTACAAGAATAAAAATTTGAAAAAGTTAAGAAAAATGATGTTTACCAATTTTGCATAGTTTTACATATAGAATACCCTGGTTGGGTAAAAGAAAGGTAAAAGAATGTGAATATTGAAGTGAAATATATATGTGTGTCCTTAACCATGTCATGGACTGAGAGGCTGAGGACTGTGCCAGCCCAGAACTTATCTTTGTACATAGTTGCGCTTCGGTGCATTATATTGGTTTTACACGAAGCCACTATTATACAACTACCTCAGAAGAAAAACCCATATGGTGGGGCCCAGAAAGAGGTCTGCAGTAAAGTCCTGCAGCCCACCCAGGACCTACGTGGGAGGTTTTTGGTACGGGTCCTCCAAAAGAATAAAGTCAAGTATTAATGTGAATATTTATTGAAGTGTCTTGATGTTTTGATACTTTTGTATTTTCCTACTGTACAAAATGCAACGTTTAAGAATTTCTCACCTCCCTGCTGGGAAGAGTTTGATGTTAATTGTTTAAATGCAAAACAAAATGTCTTTCTTTTTATATTTTACAGCCCGGGAGTGCTGTGTTTTACCAAGGGGGGATGTGTAGCCCTGGTGTGTAAGGCACACAGTATCCTGGAGGATGTGCGGAGAGGTAACAGTTTAATGCTTGATATCCATTCACTCCATCACACACTTTAGACACACCCATAGGGTATATAAGGTAGTGACATGCAGCAGAGTCAGTCAGTCAGTTTCCTGTCGTCGGACAGGTCAGTCTAGCTCGGGTGGCTCAGGAGTGAGTCATCCCACCAGTGTGCAGTCTGTGCAGGAGGAGAGGAGATCAGATTGCATTTCCTGTCAGAGCTCTGTGTGAGCTAAAGTCAGACAGACGGAGACAGTGTGTAGCCCTGGTACACAATACCAGGAGGATGAGTGGAGAGGTAACAGTTAAGGTCTCTTCATGACATCATGTACACTTCTGACACACCCAGCAGGGGTGTGGAAGGGAGTGATTTTTCTAGTCAGTCAGTTTCCTGTCCTTGGACAGAGTAGACGTGTCCAGTTTGAGCCTGTTAGCAGTTCAGAACGTGGAGGCTGGTACAGGTGGTCTAATTCACCTTAGTCTAGTCAGAGCTGTGCCCCACTGGAAGAAAGACTGAACTATCTATTAAGAGTTGAGCAAATCGAAGGGCAAAGTGGAAGATTAATGGAAAAGTGCGTTTGGCTTGGAAGAGTCCTGCACATTGCTACCGGTTACTGGGGACCGAAGGATCACTATTAGCTACAAGCATAGTGAAGAGAAAACCAGAGATTTACCGGACCCTAGGTCGCGGCAAACACCCCCTTATAGTCAGTACGTAACTGGGGTCAGGGGAAGTGAAGACTTTGAGTTTCTGCAGGACAAAATAAGAATTCAGCTCCCTCATAGAAAGGCTCCTAACACTAAATTGACTGGGAAGCACAGCTTTGGATAAGCTGGAATCATAGAGGGGACTACGCTTCAGGCTGGTCGTACTCATCTTCATTGGACAATAAAGGAGGCCCCTAAGTTGCTTAGCTGTTGCCTCAAAGCTCATCCTCCACCAACCCCATCAGCCTCCCTGGGACCTGCTTGAACATCTTACAAGTAAAGGTATGGAAAGACGCTGACGGTGTGAGACTGAGTTATTATTGCATGCCTGCACAATCCCTACCTAACTACCGACCTGAGGGAAGAGTCCCACCTGTAGGGGACCCGACATCTAGCTGCATCACCATCCCCTCAGAGATCTACAGCAGCGCTGGTACAAATTACCAGAATACTACAGGTGGCGTCACGAACTGTACATACATCAATCCCCTGTAAATATATCCCCAACATACGCCAGACCGCCAGGGCCACAGACCGAGCCACAGCTACCTGTGACAAATCCCATAGACTTCCATGGGCTCGGCTCTGAGTACCCCATTGCCCTGGTAACCCACAATTGTGGTGGCGGGTCGACACAACAGCTTTGGAGAAAGGGAAGTTTGCAGCAGAAACTTCAGTCGCCTGTCCCAAGGACAGTGAAGTTCAGTTGATGTGTTCCTGAACTAGGAGAATACTGAGAATCTGTCAGCAAGCTCCAAGGAAGAAGTAAGAAAGGATTGCCTTGTACCATCCTAGGAAGTGTGGAGTGCTTATGTTAAGAGCGCGAACAGGGCGAAGGGCGCAGTGGAAGAAGTTAGAGCAGTGCCTTAGGTATAGGATTACCTGCACGATTTACCCGGTCACTGGGGACCGAAGTGTTGCTATCGCTTCACGCATAGTAGCGGAACAACCAGAGTCTTACTGGACCTTAGGTCGCAGAAAGCAGCCCTTGGAGAGTCGGTACGTAACCGGAGTCAGGTGGAATAGGGACTTTGAGCTAGGCCAAGCATAGAAGAACCTAGTTTCATCACTGGAAGGCTCCACCACAATACTGACCGGGCAGTACAGCTATGGAGTTAGCTGGAGTATTTGGAGTTAACTTAGCTCTATGCTAGTTGGACTCATCATATTGAAAGTAAAGGAGGCCTCTAACCTGTTCAGCTGTTATCTCGAAGCACATTCTCCACCCTGACCAGCTCCCCGGGACCTGCCTAAACATCTGACAAGTAAAAGGTATGGAAAGACGCTGGATGGTGTGAGACTGATTCATTTATCTGCACCCTACATCATTATAACCATAGACTTTGAGGGACCAGTCCCACCTGTGGGGGACCCGTCATCTAGCTGCCACAACATCCCCTCAGAGATCTACAGCAGCGCTGGTCTTAGTGACTAAAAACTACAGGTGGCGTCACGAACTGTTATCTACCAAATCCCCTGTAAATAATTCCCCCCCATCATACGCCTGACCGCCAGGGCCACGGACCGAGCCACCGCTGCCAGTGACACAAATCCCATAGACTTCCATGGGCTCGGCTCCGAGTACCCCATTGCCCTGGTAACCCACAATTGTGGTGCGGGTCACACAACTTCATAGAGGGACTTTGTTCTTTCCAACATCTGAGAATCAGAGACCGAAAAGGCTCCACCACAATGTCAGCCGGGCGTTGCAGCTATTGAGAAAGCTGGAGATTGCAGAGTTAACTTCGCTTCATGCAAGTTTGGACTCAGATACATATGAA
>JARQOD010011539.1:0-23065 GCA_033576555.1 Oophaga sylvatica
CTTCTTTTAGTCTTCTTTCTTCTTCTTGTCTTTTGTCTTTTTGTCTTTTGTCTTCTTCTTGCCTTCTGACTACTTCTTAACTTCTGTTCTTTTTCCTGTCTTCTGTTCTTCTTGTCATCTGTCTTCTTCCTGTCTTCTGTTCTTCTTGTCTACTGTTCTTCTTCTTGTCTTCTGTCTACATCTGTAAGGTTCTGTGTACATGTTCCTGAAACTCAGTTTGTTCGTCAGCCATTTTACTTTCTGTCTTGCTGCAGCTATCTTGCCCTCAGTCAAAATGGAGTTTCCAGCTTTAATGTTCCCGCCCTGATTCTCTCCTTTTGCTTCTTAAGCAGCCACAGCTGAGCAATCAGTGCTTCAGAATCTAGCCTGCAGTGAACCTGTGACCTGACCCCTGAAGCCTTGGACCTTGTACTCCAGCTATTCCTACTGAGGAACTCTGAAGCACTTGTGGACTCTGAACCCTGCTCTTTGAAAGACCCACGTTTGCATGGACTTACGGTAACAGAGAAGAAGATCCTGAACCTGTTGTGGAGAGTGATTGCTGAAGCTTAGATTACTCTGGCCTGCTGTGTCTCCTGCTTCTGTGTCTGCAAACTGTGTGACTATTTTTGCCAACTTGTATGAAGTAATACAAGACTTTCTATATCAAACCTGTGTCTCATGTATTTTCATCGCACCCAAGCACAAGACGCTATATGAACTGTACTACATACATTACAAGATTCTGAAGACAAACGTTAGTGACTGCTGGGTCTGGAAAGGCTGTGTCTGCTGTAACTCTGGATATCGGATGTCCGGTTGTACTTTCTGTGATGACAGTGGTTGTGACTTCTCACAACCATTCCAGGTGAGCAATTCCCTTAAGTGTTTTTTTTTTCTGCAGTGTTACCACAGGTAAACACTATTGTTTTTTTTTTCTTTTCTCTTTTTTGTCTGCTGTAACTGTGGATATCAGATGTCCGGGTGAGCTTTCTGTGATGATGGTGGTTGTGGCTTCTCACAACCATTCCAGGTGAGCAGTTCCCTTAATTTTTTTTTCTCTCTGCAGTGTTACCACAGGTAAACACTATTGTTTTTTTTTCTCCTCTCCTCTTCTTCCAGTACTCCTGTCCTAAAAGATCTGGAAAATGGAGGCCCGCATAAAGGAACTTTGCGGAGTGACTGATAATATCCTTGCAGATTTGCAGAATATAAAGACCCGTTTTACAAACCTACAGGACCTCACTAATCACAATTTGCAAGTGTTTGGACAGACTGCCCAGGATTTGCGAGCCAGGATTGAGGTTCTAGAGGAGCGAGTCCAGGCTCCTGCCGTAGCCCCGAGTTCTGGGATTCCCAAGTTGCCCCCTTTTCGTTTTGGCGGTGAACGTGAGAAATTCAGGGATTTATTAATCAATGCAATTTTTTTTTCTGCACATGCTTCACAATTTCCCACTGAACGATCTAAGGTGCTTACTATAATTATGTTGCTTACCAACAAGGCTTTGATGTGGGCAAACCCTCTGATTGAGACTGAGGATGATTGTTTGAATCACCTTGATGCTTTTATTTCAGCCATGGGGCAGGTGTTTGATGACCCCAATCGAGGTGCAACAGCTGAAGCAGCCATGTTAGCTTTGCGCCAAGGTAAGCACTCGGTAGCTGAATATGCCTTGGATTTCAGGAGATGGGCCCTTGATACCACCTGGGACAGTTCCGCCAAAAAATCTATTTTTCGAAAGGGGTTATCTCCACTGATTAAGGATGAACTTGCTCGTGCCGACCCTCCCACTGCGTTAGGTGACTTTATTAACTACTGCATCCGTATTGATACTCGTCTGACTGAACGCAGGCAAGAGAGATGGTTCGAAAGCAATCGCACTAACCTTTTCCTACCTTCCTCTCCAGCTAAGGAACCTTTGAGTAGGATTACACGGGAACCTGAACCTGAACCCATGCAGGTAGACTCTTTACAACGACGGGTTAGTGATGCACGCAAGGAACATTGTTTTAAGGAGAATCTATGTTTCTATTGTGGTAAGTCAGGGCACTTCATTATAAACTGCCCCAGCCGTTCTCGTAAGACTACTGCAGCACTCATTCATTGTGAGTGTTGCGAGAGGGGATCTGTCAGGTCCGAGCCTCAGGCTCCAGAGAGATCTGCAGCAACAGATCTTGATTTCTCGGACTTAAACTCCGTTACCTCTGAGGACGTTGACTGTGTAAACGCTGCCATTTTTCAAGTTTCCTCAGCGGTGTCCCAGCTGAGTTGTAAGAAAAACAATTCTCATTGCTTTCTTTCCATCAAACTCTGGGTTGACTCAGCTTGGGTGTCTAGCTCTGCTATGATCGACTCAGGGGCAAGTGGAAATTTTATGGATGTCTCCTTTGCTCTGAAACAGGGGATACGTTCAGTGAAGAAGGCTACTCCAGTACAGATGGAAACTGTGGATGGCTCCCTGCTGACCTCTGGACCAGTGGATCAGGAAACAGAGCCTTTGAGGGTTCTTATGGGTAAAGATCATCAAGAGAAACTGTCCTTTATGCTTATCTCTTCTCCCCACTTTCCCATTATTCTAGGGCTACCATGGCTGCAGGCTCAGAATCCTACCATTAACTGGGAGACCAAGGAATTACACTTTCCAGAGAAACAGATGAGTCCAAAAGTTTCAGCTTGCTCTGTTCCTAAAGGAACCATGTCAGTCCCTGAACTACCAGCTGTATACCAGGACTATGTGGATTTATGTGACAAGAAGAACGCTGACCAGCTTCCTCCTCACCGTCCATATGATTGTCCAATTGAATTATTGCCTGGAGCAGAGATACCTTTTGGTAAGATCTACCCCCTGGCGGGGCCCGAGCTAAAGGCTTTAAAGGATTACATAGACGAAAATCTAGCCAAGGGCTTCATACGCCCCTCTTCATCTCCTGCAGGTGCACCCATCTTCTTTGTAAAGAAGAAAGATGGATCTCTGAGACCATGCGTAGACTATAGGGAACTCAATAAGGTTACTATTAGAAACCGTTATCCATTGCCTTTAATCCCTGAGTTATTGGAGAGAGTGCGACATGCCAAAATTTTCTCTAAACTAGATCTTCGTGGGGCCTATAACTTAGTCCGTATTAGACCTGGGGATGAATGGAAGACTGCATTCAGGTCACGCTATGGACACTTTGAATATCTAGTTATGCCTTTTGGTCTGAGTACCGCCCCAGCCACTTTCCAACACTTGGTGAATGACATCTTCAGAGATCTCCTAGATACATTCGTGGTAATTTATTTGGATGATATTTTAATTTTTTCTAACTCCACAGAGGAACATCATGGACATGTGAGAATGGTCTTGGAACGTCTAAGACAAAATCATCTTTACATCAAACTTGAAAAGTGTGAATTCCATAAGACCGAAATTCAATTTCTGGGGTATGTACTGTCTACACAAGGAATTAGTATGGATGGAAGCAAAACCCAAGCCATCAAGGATTGGCCAAGTCCTAGAAATGTGAAGGAGGTACAGCGCTTCATCGGGTTTGCCAACTTCTATAGACGTTTCATTAGAAATTTCTCTGAGGTAGTGTCACCTATCACCCAACTTACCCGGAAAGAGTCTAGGTTCTCCTGGACTCCCCAAGCCCAGGAAGCATTTTCCCGTCTAAAAGATAAATTTACCACTGCACCTATCCTAGTACATCCCAACCCCGAGCTTCCTTCATAATAGAGGTGGATGCTTCAGACTGTGCCGTTGGAGCTATACTCTCTCAGAGAACAGGTGAGAAGAATGTCTTGCATCCCTGTGCCTTCTTTTCCCAGCAGTTGTCTTCGGCTGAGAGGAACTACGATGTGGGCAATAGAGAGTTGTTGGCCATTATTGCCGCCTTCAAAGAATGGAGACATCTTCTTCAGGGAGCTGCACAGCAAATAGTCGTCCTGACAGACCATCGAACCTTGAGTTTATCAGGTCGGCTAAGTGCCTGACTCCTCGCCTGGCTCGCTGGAATCTTTTCTTAAACCAATTTAATTTTATCATTTCTTATAGACCAGGATCGCGCAATGGAAAGGCTGATGCACTCTCTAGGATTTACTCAGCAGAGACACGTCCAATTACTCCTCCTAAGACTATTCTTCCTGACTCTAGATTCCTAGGAGTAATTCATAATCAAGACCTACTTAAGGACATCAAGGAAGCATACCATGCGGATTCCTTTTTGGCACAACCCCCAAGGGACGTAAGTCTTGTCTTTAAGAATGGTGTGTGGATTCAGGGACAACGCCTGTATATTCCTGAAACAGTCAGATTGAGAGTATTGCAACTCATTCACGATTCCAAGATAGCTGGGCATAGAGGAATTCTAAAGACACAGGAATTTCTTTCTCGTTTCTTTTGGTGGCCCACTTGCAGGAAGGATGTTTTAAACTATGTCACTTCATGTGAAGTTTGTGCAAGATGCAAAACACCTCGCTCCTCACCAACTGGTCTGTTACAGCCTCTTCCCACCCCGTCCCGCCCGTGGGGATCCATTTCTATGGACTTCATTGTGGAGTTACCAACCTCTCAAGGGAAGAACACCATTCTAGTGGTGGTTGACCGTCTAACAAAGGCAGCTCATTTTATTCCTTGTGTCGGCTTACCCACTGCAAAACAAACATCAGATCTGATGATTAAAGATGTGTTTCGCTTACATGGAGTACCGGATGAGGTTATTTCGGATCGAGGGGTGCAATTCACTTCTAGGTTTTGGCAAAATTTCTGTGCAGCATTGGATATTAAAGTAAACCTTTCTTCTGCTTTTCATCCCCAGACTAATGGACAGACCGAACGAACCAATCAAACCCTGGAGCAGTATCTCCGCTGCTTTATCTGCCACCTACAGGATGATTGGGTGGATCTACTTCCATTAGCTGAGTTCTCGTATAACAACTCTCAGAGTGCCTCCACTAAGCAGTCTCCTTTTTACTCTAATCTAGGTTATCATCCTAACATTCTTCCACGATTTCCCATAGAAACGCCTTTACAAGCAGTGGCTGAAAGAATCACTTCTTTACAGAAGAATATGGATCTTCTAAAGGAGAATCTGGAATCGGCTCAGGAAAGGTACAAGAAAGCAGCAGATAAATTTCGTAAACCTGCACCAGCTTTCAAGGTAGGAGACTTGGTCTGGCTGTCAACCAGAAATCTTAAGTTAAGGATTCCATCGTCTAAGCTGGGACATAAGTACATTGGACCCTATAAAATCAGTAAAATTATAAGTGCCGTTGCTTGTCGTCTTCAACTGCCCAGAACTATGAGAATCCACCCTGTCTTTCATGTATCCCTACTAAAGGCTGCGACACCCAATACGTTTCCTGGACGTTCTTCTCCTTGCCCTGACCCAGTGTTAGTCGATGGTCAGGAAGAATTTGTGGTGGAAAGGATTTTAGATTCCAGGTTGTATAGAAATCAGTTACAATATCTGATTAAATGGCAGGGCTACCCAGTGGAGGACAACTCATGGGAACCAGTCAATAACGTTAATGCTCCTCGCTTGCTCCGTCAGTTTCATCAGAGGTACCCACACAAGCCTGGTCTGAGGTCATCCGTAGGTTGTCCCTAAGGGGGGAGTAATGTAAGGTTCTGTGTACATGTTCCTGAAACTCAGTTTGTTCGTCAGCCATTTTACTTTCTGTCTTGCTGCAGCTATCTTGCCCTCAGTCAAAATGGAGTTTCCAGCTTTCATGTTCCCGCCCTGATTCTCTCCTTTTGCTTCTTAAGCAGCCACAGCTGAGCAATCAGTGCTTCAGAATCTAGCCTGCAGTGAACCTGTGACCTGACCCCTGAAGCCTTGGACCTTGTACTCCAGCTATTCCTACTGAGGAACTCTGAAGCACTTGTGGACTCTGAACCCTGCTCTTTGAAAGACCCACGTTTGCATGGACTTACGGTAACAGAGAAGAAGATCCTGAACCTGTTGTGGAGAGTGATTGCTGAAGCTTAGATTACTCTGGCCTGCTGTGTCTCCTGCTTCTGTGTCTGCAAACTGTGTGACTATTTTTGCCAACTTGTATGAAGTAATACAAGACTTTCTATATCAAACCTGTGTCTCATGTATTTTCATCGCACCCAAGCACAAGACGCTATATGAACTGTACTACATACATTACAACATCTTTTCTTCTGTTCTTCTTGTCTTCTGTCTTTTTCTTGTCTTCTTCTCGTCTTCTGTTTTCTTCTTGTCTTTTGTCTTCTTGTCTTTTGTCTTCTGTATTCTTGTTTTCTGTTCTTCTTGTCATCTGTCTTCTTCCTGTCTTCTGTTTTCTTCTCTTCTGTTCTTGTCTTCTGTTCTTCTTGTCTTCTGTCTTCTTCTTGTCTTCTTTCTTCTTGTCTCCTGTTCTTGTCAACTGTCTTCTTCCTGTCATCTGTCTTCTTACTGTCTTCTGTTCTTCTTCTTGTCTTCTGTTCTTCTTCTCTTCTGTCTTTTTCTTGTCTTCTTCTGTCTTCTTCTTGTCATTTGTCTTCTAGTCTTTTGTCTTCTTGTCTTGTCTTCTGTTATTCTTCTTGTCATCTGTCGTCTTCTGTCTTCTTCTTGTCTTCTATTCTTCTTCTTGTCTTCTGTCTTCTTCTTGTCTTCTGTCTTCTTCTTGTCTCCTGTTCTTCTTGTCATCTGTCTTCTTCCTGTCATCTGTCTTCTTACTGTGTTCTGTTCTTCTTGTCTTCTGTTCTTCTCTTCTGTCTTCTTCTTGTCTGCTGTTCTTCTTGTCTTCTGTTCTTCTTGTCTTCTGTCTTTTTCTTGTCTTCTTTTCGTCTTCTTCTTTCTTCTTCTTCTTTCTTTCTCTTTTTCTTCTGCCTTCTTTTTCTTTCTCTCTTCTTATTTCTTCTTCTTTCTTTCTGTTCTTCTCTTTTTCTTTCCTCTTCTTCTTCTTCTCTTCTTTCCTTCTTCTTCTCTCTTCTTCTTTCTTTTTCTTCTTCTTTCTTCTTCTCTTCTTTCTTTCTTTCTTCTCTTTCTTCTTCTTCTTCTTTCTTCTTTTCTTTTTCTTCTGTTCTTCTTCTTCCCCCCCCCCCCCCCCCCCCCCCCCCCCCCCCCCCCCCCCCCCCCCCCCCCCCCCCCCCCCCCCCCCCCCCCCCCCCCCCCCCCCCCCCCCCCCCCCCCCCCCCCCCCCCCCCCCCCCCCCCCCCCCCCCCCCCCCCCCCCCCCCCCCCCCCCCCCCCCCCCCCCCCCCCCCCCCCCCCCCCCCCCCCCCCCCCCCCCCCCCCCCCTTTTTTTTTTTTTTTTTTTTTTTTTTTTTTTTTTTTTTTTTTTTTTTTTTTTTTTTTTTTTTTTTTTTTTTTTTTTTTTTTTTTTTTTTTTTTTTTTTTTTTTTTTTTTTTTTTTTTTTTTTTTTTTTTTTTTTTTTTTTTTTTTTTTTTTTTTTTTTTTTTTTTTTTTTTTTTTTTTTTTTTTTTTTTTTTTTTTTTTTTTTTTTTTTTTTTTTTTTTTTTTTTTTTTTTTTTTTTTTTTTTTTTTTTTTTTTTTTTTTTTTTTTTTTTTTTTTTTTTTTTTTTTTTTTTTTTTTTTTTTTTTTTTTTTTTTTTTTTTTTTTTTTTTTTTTTTTTTTTTTTTTTTTTTTTTTTTTTTTTTTTTTTTTTTTTTTTTTTTTTTTTTTTTTTTTTTTTTTTTTTTTTTTTTTTCTCTCTTCTTCTTTTCTTCTGTTTTCTTCTTCTCTTCTCTGTCTTCTTTCTTTCTTCTTCTTTCTTCTTTTCTTTTCTTCTTCTTCTTCTTCTTCTTTGTTTCTTTTCTCTCTCTGCTCTTCTCTGTCTTCTGCCTTCTTCTTTTCTTGTCTTCTGTCTTTTCTTCTTCTTCTTCTTTCTTCTTCTTTTTCTCTGTCTTTTTGTTTCTTCTTGTCTTCTTTCTCTTTTCTGTTTCTTCCTGTCCTTGTTTCTTCTTGCTTCTTCTTTTCTTGTCTCTTCTTGTTCTGTCTTCTTTTTGTCTTCTTTCTTTTTCTCTGTCTTCCTTTCTATTCTCTTCTTTTCTTCTTCTGTCTCTTTCTCTTTCTTCTTCTTCTTTCTTCTTTCTTTGCTTCTGTCTTCTTCTTCTTCTCTTTTCTTTTTCTCTTCTTTCTTCTTCTTCTTTCTTTTTCTTCTTTCTTCTTCTGTCTTCTTCTTTCTTCTTTTCTTCTCTGTTTCTTCTTGTCTTCTTCTTTTCTTCTTCTTCTTTCTTCTGTCTTCTTTTCTTTCTTCTTTCTTGTCTTCTTCTTTCTTTTCTTGTCTCTGTCTCTGTCTTCTGCTTCTTTTCTTCTTCTCTTGTCTTCTGTTCCTTCTTTTCTCTTCTTTCTTCTTCTCTTCTTTTCTTTTTCTTCTCTTTCTTTCTTCTTCTCTTTGTCTTTTCTGTCTTCTTGTCTTCTTCTTCTGTCTTCTTCTTCTTCTGTCTTCTTTTGTCTTCTGTCTTCTTCTTCTGTCTTCTTTCTTCTGTCTTCTTTCTTCTTGTCTTTCTGTCTTCTCTTGTCTCTTGTCTCTTCTTCTCGTCTTCTGTCTTCTTCCTTCTTGTCTTCTTCTTCGTCTTCTGTTCTTTTCTTCTGTCTTCTTGTCTTCTTTTCGTCTTCTTTCTGTCTCTTTCTTCTTTCTTTCTCGCTTCTTCTTTTCTTCTGTCTTCTTCTTCTTCTGTTCTTACTTCCTTTCTTGTTCTTCTTGTTCTCTTCTTCTTCTTTCTTCTGTCTTCTGTCTCTTCTTGCTTCTCTTCGTCTTTCTTTCTTTTCTCTTTCTTCTGTCTTCTCTTTCTCTCTTCTTTCTTTTCTTTTCTTCTTCTTTCTTTCTTTCTTTCTTTTTCTTCTTTCTTCTTCTGTCTTCTTCTCTGTTTCTTCTTTTCGTCTTCTTCTTCTTCTTTCTCTTGTCTTTCTTCTCTCTTCGTTCTCTTCTTTCTGTCTTCTGTTCTTCTTGGGGGGGGGCCCCCCCCCCCCCCCCCCCCCCCCCCCCCCCCCCCCCCCCCCCCCCCCCCCCCCCCCCCCCCCCCCCCCCCCCCCCCCCCCCCCCCCCCCCCCCCCCCCCCCCCCCCCCCCCCCCCCCCCCCCCCCCCCCCCCCCCCCCCCCCCCCCCCCCCCCCCCCCCCCCCCCCCCCCCCCCCCCCCCCCCCCCCCCCCCCCCCCCCCCCCCCCCCCCCCCCCCCCCCCCCCCCCCCCCCCCCTTCTCTTCTCTTTTCTTCTCTCTTTTTTTCTTCTTCTCTTCTTTTCTTCTTCTTTTCTCTCTTCTTTTTCTTTTCTTTTCTTCTTTTTCTTTTCTTCTTTTTTCTTGCTTTCTTTTTTCTTCTCTTCTGCTTCTTTCTTCTTTCTCTTGTCTTTTCTTCCTTTCTCTTTCTTTCTTGTCTTCTTCTGTCTTCTGTCTTTCTTTTCTTCTCTCTCTCTTCTCTTCTTTCTTCTGCTTCTGTCTTCTCTTCTGTCTTCTTTCTTTCTTCTTTCTTCTGTTTCTTTCTTTGTCTTTCTTTCTTCTTTCTTCTTCTTCTTCTTCTTTTCTCTCTATCTTCTGCTTCTCTTCTCTTCTTTTTTCTTTCTTCTTCTTTTTCCTTCTTCTCTTCTTCTCTTTCGTCTCTTCTTTCTTTTCTTCTCTTCTTTCTTTTCTTCTTCTGTTCTTCTTTCTTCTTCTTTTTCTTTCTTTCTTTCTTCTTTCTTCTTCTTCTTCTTTTTCTGTTCTTTCTCTTCTTTTGTCTGTCTTCTTGTTCTTCTCTCTTCTTGCTTCTGTCTTTCCTTCTCTTTTTTCTCTTTCTTCTCTTTCTCTGTCTTCTTTTCTTCTCTTCTTTCTTCTCTGTCTTGTCTTCTTTTTCTCTTTTCTTTTTCTGTCTTCTTTTCTTCTGTCTTCTTTCGTCTTTTCTTGTCTGTCTCTTTCTTCTGTCTTCTTTCTTCTTCTTTCTTCTGTCTTTCTTCTTCTTCTTTCTCTTCTTCTTTCTCTGTCTCTTCTTCTTTCTTCTTCTTCTTCTTCTTTTGTCTTCGTCTTCTTTCTGCTTCTGTCTCTTCTTTTGTCTTTCTTTTGCTTTCTTCTGTTCTTCTTGCTTCTGTCTCTTCTTGTTTCTGTCTTTGTCTTCTGTCTTTGTCTTTTGTCTTCTGTTTCTTCTTTCTTGTTTCTTCTTCTTCTCTTCTTCTTCTCTTCTTTCTCTGTCTTCTTTCTTCTTCTTTCTCTCTCTTTCTTCTCTTTCTCTGTTCCTTCTTTCTTTCTTCTTCTGTCTTCTTTCTTCTTTCTCTTTCTTTCTTTGCTTCTCGTCTCTTCTCTTTCTTTTCTCTTTTCTTCTTCTTCTGTCTCTTTCTTCTTGTCTGTCTTTCTCTGTCTTTTCTGTCTCTTCTTCTTTCTTCTTCTTCTTCTTTCTTTCTTTCTTCTTCTTCTTGTCTTCTTCTTCTTTCTTCTGTTTCTTCTTCTTTCTTCTTTCTTCTTTCTTCTGTTCTTTCTTTCTTCTTCTTCTTGTTTTCTTCTTCTTTTTCTTTCGTCTTTTCTTTCTTTTCTTCTCTTCTTTCTTCTTTTTCTTCTTCTGTTTTCTTCTTCTTCTCTTTTCTTCTTTTTTCTTTTTCTTCTTCTTCTTTCTTTTTGTCTCTTTTCTTCTCTTCTTCTTTTTCTTTCTCTTCTTCTTTTTCCATTTCTTGTCCTCTGTTCTTTCTTCTTTCTTCTTTTTTTCTTTTTTTCTTCTTCTTTCTTCTTTCTTTTCTGTTCCTTGTCTTCTTTCTTTTCTTCTCTTTTTCTTCTCTTCTTTTCTTCTTCTTTCTCTTTCTTTCTTCTCTTCTTTTTCTTTCTTTTCTTTTTTTTTTTTCTTCTTCTTTTCTTTTTTTTTTCTTTGTCTGTTCTTCTTTCTTTTTCTTCTTCTCTTCTTCTTTTTCTTGTCTTCTTTCTTTCTTCTTCTTTCTTCTGTCTTTGTCTTCTTCTTCTTCTCTTTTTTCTTCTTCTCTTCTTCTCTTTTCTTCTTCTTGTCTTCTTCTTCTTTTCTTCTTTTCTTTCTTTCTCTTTCTTCCTTCTCTTCCTTTTCTCTTTCTTCTTTCTCTTTCTTCTGTCTCTGTCTTCTTCTGTCTCTTTTTTCTTCTGTTCCTTTCTTCTTTCTTTCTTTTCTTGTCTCTTCTCTTTCTTTTCTTTCTTTCTTCTTTTCTTTCTTCTTTTGTCTTCTTCTTCTTTCTTCTTCCCTCTTCGTTTTCTTTCTTCTGTCTTTTTTCTTCTCTTTCTTCTTTCTTCTGTCTTCTCTTTTTCTCTTCTCTTTTTGTCTTTTTCTTCTTCTCTTTCTTTTTTTTCTTCTCTTTGTCTTCTTCTTTTTCTTCTTTCTTTTGTTTCTTCTTCTTTTCTTCTTTCTTTTCTTTCTTCTTTCTTGTCTTTTTTCTTCTTCTTTCTTTTTTCTTCTTTGCCTTTCCTTCTTTTCTCCTTCTTTCTTTGTCTCTTTCTTTCTTTCTTCTTTCTTCTTTTCTCTTTCTTTCTTTTCTTTCTTCTTCTCTTGTCTTTTTTTTTTTTCTTCTTCTTCTTCTGCTTCTTCTTCTTTCTCTGTCTCTCTCTTCTTGTTCTCTTGTCTTATTCTCTTTGTCTTCTTCTTCTTTCTTTTCTTCTTGTCTTCTTCTTCTTCTGTCTTCTTCTTTCTTCTCTTCTTTTTCTCTTCTTTCTTTCTCTTTCTTCTTCTTTCTTCTGTTTTTTTCCCTTTTCTTCTGTCTTTCTTTTCTTTCTTCTTTTTTTCTTTCTTCTTGTTCTTTCTTCTTTTTCTTCTTTCTTCTTCTTTTTCTTCTCTTTCTTTTCTCTTCTTCTTTTCTTTTCTCTTTTTTCTCTGTTTCTTCTTCTTTCTTTCTTCTTGTCTTTCTTCTTTCTTCTTCTTTCTTTTTTTCTGTCTTTCTGTTTTCTTTTTCTCTTCCTTCTTCTGTCTTCTTGTTTTCTGTTTTTCTTCTTCTTCTTCTTTCTTCTGTTCTTTTCTTTTCTTCTTTCTTGTCTTCTGTTTTCTTTTCTCTTCTTTCTTCTCTTCTTTTTCTTTCTTTCTGTCTTTTTCTCTTCTTTTTCTTCTTTCCTTTCTTCTGTTTCTTTCTTCTGTCTTCTTTTCTTCTGTCTCTTTTCTTTTCTTTTCTCTTGTCTTCTTTTTTTCTTCTGTCTTCTTTTTTTCTTCTCTTCTTCTCTTTCTTCTTCTTTCTTTTTCTTCTTCTTTTTCTTTCTTCTTTCTGTTCTTTCTTCTTTCTTCTTCTTCTTTTCTCTTCTTGTCTCTTTTTCTTTGTCTTTTCTTTCTTCTTTTCTCTTCTTTTCTTTTTTCTTTTCTTTCTTTTTCTTCTGTCTTCTTTCTTCTTTTCTTCTTGCTGTTCTCTTTTCTCTTCTTCTTTCTTTCTTTTGTCTTCTTCTCTTTCTCTCTCTTTCTCTGTCTCTTTCTGTCTTCTGTCTTTGTCTCCTTCTTCTTCTTTCTTCTTTCTTCTTGTCTTCTGTCTTCTTCTTCTGTCTTTTCTTTTCTTGTCTTCTCTTCTTTTCTTGTCTTTTCTTCTTCTTCTTCTTTCTTCTTTCTGTCTTTTCTTTCTTTTCTTTTCTTGTCTTCTGTTTTTCTTGTCTTTTTCTTCTTGTCTCTTCTTTCTTCTTTTCTTTCTTGTCTTTTCTTCTTCTTTCTTTTACCTTTCTTCTTTTTCTTTTTTTCTTCTGTCTTCTTTCTTCTCTTGTCTTCTTCTTCTTCTTCTGTCTTTTTTCTTCTTCTTGTTCTTCTTTTCTTTCTTTTTTCTTCTGCTTCTTCTTCTTTTGTCTTCTGTTCTTCTGTCTCTTCTCTTGTCTTCTGTTCTCTTGTCTTCTGTCTTCTTGTCTTGTCTCTCTTTCTTTTTCTTGTCTTCTTCCTACTTGTCTTCTGTCTCTTCTTGTTTCTTGTCTTCTGTTCTTTCTTCCTGTCTTCTTTATCTTCTGTCTTCTGTTCTCTTGTCTTCTTCTCTTTTCTTTCTTCTGTCTCTTTGTCTTTTCTTCTTGTCTTTCTTCTTCTCTCTTCTTGTCTTGTTCTTTCTTGTCTTCTGTTCTTCTTGTCTTCTGTCTTCTTTTCTGTCTTCTTCGTCTTCTTTTCTTCTTTCTTCTTTCTCTTGTCTTTCTTCTTCTTTCTCTTCTTCTGTTCTTCTGTCTTTGTCTTCTTGTCTTTTCTTCTTCTTTCTTCTTGTCTTCTGTCTCTTCTTGTCTTCTGTTCTTCTTGTCTTCTTTCTTCTTCTGTCTTCTGTTTCTTCTTGTCTCTGTCTTCTTCTGTCTTTCTGTCTTCTTGTCTTCTGTTCTTCTTTTCTTCTGTCTTCTCTTTCTTCTGTTTCTTCTTGTTTCTCTTCTCTTGTTCTTCTGTCTTCTTTTGTTTCTGTCTTCTTCTTGCTTCTGTTCTTCTTCTTGCTTCTTTCTTTTTCGTCTTCTTTTCTTCTTCTTCTTGTGTCTGTCTTCTTCTTTCTTCTGTCTTCTTTCTTCTGTCTTCTTCTTCCTTCTTTTCTTCTATTCTTGTCTTCGTCTTTCTTGTCTTCTGTTCTTTTGTCTTCTGTCTTCCTTCTTCTTTCTCTTGTCTTCTGTCTTCTTCTTTTCTTTTTCTTGTCTTCTGTCTTCTTTCTGTCTTCTTCTTCTTCTTCTTTTCTTCTTCTTGTCTTCTTTCTTTCTTTTTCTTCTGTCTTCTTGTCTTCTGTCTTCTTCTTTGTCTCTTTCTTCTTCTTCTGTCTTCTTTCTTTCTGTCATCTGTCTTCTTCCTGTCTTTTCTTCTTTTCTTGTTTCTTGTCTTCTTCTAGTCTTCTGTCTCTGTCTTCTTGTTTCTTGTCTTCTTCTTGTCTTCTGTTCTTCTTGTCTTCTGTCTTCTTGTCTTCTGTCTTCTTCTTGTCTTCTGTCTTCTTGTTTCTTCTGTCTATTCTTGTCTTCTTTTTGTCTTCTTCTTTGTCTTCTTTTTTTTTCTTGTCTTCTTCTTGTCTTCTGTTCTTCTTTTTTGTCCTTGTCTTCTGTCTTCTTTTGTCTTCTTGTCTTCTTTCTTTTCTATTCTTGTCTTCTGTTTTCTTTGTCTTCTGTTTCTATTTGTCTTCTGTCTCTTTTGTTTTCTTGTCTTCTTCTTGTCTTCTGTCTTCTCTTCTGTTTTTCTTGTCTACTTCTTGTTTTCTGTTCTTCTTGTCTTCTGTTCTTCTTGTCTTCTGTTCTACTTATCTTTTCTTCTTTTTCTCTTCTCTTTTTTTCTTGTCTCTTCTTGTTTCTGTTCTTCTTGTCTTCTGTTCTTCTTGTCTTCTGTTCTACTATCTTTTCTCTTCTTGTCTTCTGTCTTCTTGTCTTCTCTTCTTGTCTTCTGTTTTCTTCTTGTCTTTGCTTCTTGTCTTCTTCTGTCTCTTTCTTCTTGTTTCTGTCTTCTTTTCTCTTATCTTCTGTCTCTTCTGTCTTCTGTCTATCTTCTTGTCTTGTCTTCTATCTTCTTGTCTCCTGTTCTCTTCTTGTCTTCTGTCTTCTGTCTTCTTCTTGCCTTCTGTCTTCTCGTCTTCTTCTCTTCTGTTATTTTCTTATCTTCTATCTTCTTTTCTTCTGTCTTCTTCTTGTCTTCTGTTCTTGTCTTCTGTTCTTCTTCTTGTCTTCTGTCTTCTTCTTGTCTTCTGAAGAACAGAAGAGAAGAAGACAGAAGACAGGAAGAAGACAGATGACAAGAAGAACAGAAAACAAGAAGACAAAAGACAAAAGACAAGAAGACAAAAGACAAGAAGAAGACAGAAGATGAGAAGAAAAGAAGAAAAAGACAGAAGACAAGAAGAACAGAAGAAAAGATGTAGACAGAAGACAAGAAGAAGAACAGTAAACAAGAAGACAGAAGACAAGAAGAAAACAGAAGACAAAAAGAACAGAAGACAAGAAGAAGAGAAAACAAGCAGTAGACAGAAGACAAGCAGAACAGAAGACAAGTAGACAGTTGACAAGAAGACAGAAGACAAGAAGAACAGAAGACAGTAAGAAGACAAAAGACAGAAGAAGACAGTTGACAAGAGAACAGAAGACAAGAAGACAGAAGACAAGAAGACAAGAAGACAGAAGACAAGAAGAACAGAAGAAAAGCAGTAAACAGAAGATAAGAAGACAGAAGACAAGAAGACAGACAACAAGATGAAGACAGAAGAAAAGAAGACAGAAGATAAGAACAGAAGAGAAGACAAGAAGAACAGAAGACAAGAAGAAAATAAGAGAAGACAAGAAGAAAAGAAGAACACAATACAAGAAGAAGACAAGAAGACAGACGACAAGAAGAACAAAAGGCAAGAATAGAAAGAAGACAAGAAGAACAGAAGAAGACAGAAGACAAGAAGACAAAGAAAAGGAGATAGAAGACAAGAAGAACAGAAGACAAGAAGAACAGAGATAAGAAGACAGGCGACAAGAAGAACAGAAGATAAGAAGAAGACAGAAGACAAGAAGAACAGAAGACACGAAGAAGAAAAGAAGACAAGAAGACAAGAGAAGACATAAGACAAGAAGACATAAGACAAGAAGAAGAACAGAATACAATAAGAAGAACAGAAGATAAGAAGATGAACAGAAGACAGAAGAACAGAAGATAAGAACAGAAGACAGAAGACAGGAAGAACAAAAGACAAGAAGAAACAGAAGACAAGAAGAACAGAAGAACAGAAGACAAGGAAAAAGACAAGAAGAACAGACAAGAAGACAAGAAGACAAGAAGACAATAAGACAAGACGACAAGAAGAACAGAAGGCAAGAAGAATAGAAGACAAGAAGAACAGAAGACAGAAGACAAGACAGAAGACAAGAGCAGAAGAAAAGGATAGAAGACAAGAATAACAAAGTCAAGAAAAACAGAAGATAAGAAGACAGATGACAAGAAGACAGAAGATAAGAAGACAGAAGACAAGAAGACAGAAGATAAGAAGAAGACAGAAGACAAGAAGACAAGACGACAAGAAGAAGACATAAGACAAAAAGAAACAGAAGACAAGAAGAAAGACAAGAAGAAGACGAAGACGATAAGAAGCACAGAAGGCAAGAAGAACAGAAGTCAAGAAGAAAAAACAAAAAGACAGAAGACAAGTAGAAGACAGAAGACAAGAAGAAAGAAGACAAGAAGACAGAAGACAAGAAGAAGGCAAGACGACAAGAAGACAAGAAGAAGACATAAGACAAGAAGACAGAAGACAAGAAGAACAGAATAGAAAAAGAAAAACAGAAGATAAGAGAACAGAAGACAAGAAGTAGACAGAAGACAAGAAGACGAATACAAGAAGACAAGACGACAAAAGAATACAAGAAGACATAAGACAAGAAGACAGAAGAACAGAAGACAAGAAGAAGAACAGAAGACAAGAAGAACAGAAGAACAGAAGACAAGAAGAAAGAAGACAAGAAGAAAGAATACAAGAAGACAAGTAGAACAGACAAGAAGAATAGACCGAAGACAAGAAAAAGATAGAAGACAAGAAGAAAAGAGCAAGCAGTAGACAAGGAGAGACAAGCAGTAGACAAGAAGACCAGAAGACAAAAGAAGACAGACGAAAGAAGAAGACAGAAAGAGTAGACAAGAAGATAACAGAAGACAAGAAGAACAGAAGACAAGAAGTACAGAAGACAAGAAGAATAGACAAGAAGACACGAGGCAAGTAGAAACAGAAGGCAAGAAGAACAGAAGAAAGAAGAAGACAAAAGACAAGAACAGAAGACAAGATAGAAGACAACAAGAGAAGAACAGAGAAAGACAAGAAGATAAGAAGACATAAGACAAGAATACAGAAGAAAGAACAGAAACAAGAAGAAGAAAAAAGACAGAGAAAGAAACAAGAAGACAAGAACAGAAGACAAAAGAAGACAGGAAGACAGAAACAAGAAAGAGCAAGAAGAAAACAGAAGAAAGAGAAAGAAGAAAGAAACAGAAGACAAGAAAAGAAAGAAGAAAGACAAGAAACAAAGACAAACAAGAAAGAAGAACAGAAGACGAAGAAGAAGAAGCAAGAAGACAAGAAGATAAGAAGACGAAGACAAGAAGAAAGAGAGAACAAAAAGACAAAGAGAAGAAAAAGAAAGACAAGCAGAAAAAGAAGAGAAGAAAGTAGAAAACAAGAGAAGACAAAGACAAAGACAAAGAACAAGAAGAAGAAGAAAAGCAAGAAAGAAGAAGAAAAGAGACAAGACAGAAGAAAAAAAGAAGAAGAAGAGAAGAAGAAAAGAGAAAAGAAGGACAGAAGACAGAGAGACAGAAGAAAGAAGAAGAGAAGAACAAGAAGAAAAGACAAGAAGACAGAAGAAAGAAGAAAGAAGAAAGAACAGAGACAAGAAGAAACAGAAGACAAGAAGACAAGAAAAAGAACAAGGAAAAGAAACAAAACAAAGAAAAGAAGACAAAAGATAGAGAGAACAAGAAAAAGAAGAAGACAGAAGAAAACGAAACAAGAGAGAAAAGAGAAGAAGAGAAAAGAAGACAGAAGAACAAGAAGAAGACAGACAGACAAGAAGAAAACAAGAAAAGAGAGAAGAAAGAAGAAACAGAAGACAAGAAGAACAGAAGACAAGAAGAAACAGAAGACAGAAGAAAGAACAAAGAAGAGAAGAAAAGAAGGAAGAAGAACAGAGAAAAGAGAAAGACAGAAGAAACAAGAAAGAAGACAAGAAAGAAACTAGAAGACAAACAAGAAGAGCAGAAGACAAGAAGAAAGAAGACAGAAAAGACAAGAAAGAGAAGACAGAAGACAGAAGGAAGAACAGAAGACAAAAGAAACGAAGAAGAAAGAGAAAGAAGAACAGAAGACAAGAAAGAAGACACAGAAGAAGGACGAGACAAGAGAAAAACAGAAGACAAGAAGAAAAAACAAAAAGAACGAGACAGAAGAAGACAGAAAAGAACAAGAAAGACAGAAGACAAGAGAAGCAGAAGATACAGAAGAAAGAAAAAGACAGAAGACAAAAGAACAGAAGACAAGAAGAACAGAAGACAAGAAAGACAGAAAAAGAACAGAAGCAGAAGAAAGAAGACAGAAGACAAAGAAAAACAAGAAGAACAAAGAAAGAAGAAGAAGACAAGAAGACAGAAGACAAGAAGAAACATAGAAGAAGAAGAAAAACAGAAGGAAAGAAGAAAGAAGACAAAGAAGAACAGAAGAAAGAAGAAGAACAGAAGACAAGAAGAAACAAAGAAGAAAGAATAGAAGAGAAGAAGACAGAGAAAGAAGACAAGAAGAAGAACAGAAGACAAGAACAGAAGAACAAAGACAAAAGAAAGACAGACAAGAAGAACAGACAAGAAGAAAGAAGAGAGAAAAGACAAGCAAGGAAAGAAGACAAGAAGAACAGAGAAGAAGAAGACAAGAAGAAAGAAGAAAAGAAGAAGACAAGAAGAACAGAAGACAAGAAGACAGAGATAGAAGACAGGACAGAAAACAAAGTAAGAGAAGAAGAAGACAGAAGAACAGAAGACAAGAAGAAGAAGACAAGAAGACAAGAAGAGAATAAGACGAAGAATAAGACAAGAAGAAAGAAACAATGAAGAAAGAAATAAGAAGAAACAGAAGACAAGAAGAACAGAGATAGAAGAAGACAGAAGCAGGAAGAACAAAGACAAGAAGAAGAAGAAGACAAGAAGACAGAAGAACAGAGACAAGAAAAAGACAAGAAGAAAGACAAGAGACAAGAAAAAGAAGACAATAAGACAAGACGACAAGAAGAAGAGGCAAGAAGAAGAAGACAGAAAACAGAAGACAAGACAGACAGAGACAAGAGAAGAAGAGATAGAAGACAAGATAAGAACAGAAAGAGAAGAAGACAGAGAAAGAGACAGAAGATAAGAAGACAGAAACAAGAGAAAGAAGAAAGAAGACAGAAGAAAGAAACAAGAACAAGAAGAAGAAAAGAAAAAAGACAGAAGACAAAAGAATAGACAAGAAGACGACGAAGAACACAGAAGGCAGAAGAAAGAAGTAAGAAACAGAAAAGAAGAAGAAGTAGAGACAGAAGACAAGAAGAACAGAAGACAAGAAGAAGAAGACAGAAGAGCAAGCAAGAAGACAAGAAGAAGAAAAGAAGAAGACAGAAGACAGAAGACAGATAGAATAAGAAGAAGAAGATAGAACAGAAGACAAGAAGAACGAGAAGAAGACAAAACAGAAGAAGAGACAAGAAGAACAGAAGAAAGACAAGAAGAAAACAGAAGACAAGAAGAAGAACAGAAGACAGAGACAGAAGAACAGAGACAGAAGACAGAAGACAGAAGAACAGAATACAAGAGACAGGACAAAAGAACGAAGACAGAAAAAGACAGAAGACAGAAGACAAGAGAAAGGAGAGACAGCAGTGAAAAGACAGAGACAGAAGAGACAAGAAAGAGAAGACAGAAGAAGAAGAAAGAAGAACAAGAAACAAAGACAAGAAGTAGAAGAAAGAAGAATAGACAAGAAAGATGGAAGAGACAGAGGCAAGAAGAAAGAAGAAAGAAGAAGACAAAGACAAGAACAGAAGACAAGATAGAAGACAACAAGAAGACAGACAACAAGAAGATAGAAGACATAAGACAGAATACAGAGACAAGAAGACAGAAGAAGAAAGCAATAGAACAGAAGATAAGAACAGAGACAGAGACAGAAGAACAGAGACAGAGAACGAAGACAAGAGAAGAGAACAGAAGCAAGAAGAAGACAGAAGAAAGACAAGAACAATAAGACAAGAGACAAGAAGACAGAAGGCAGAGAATAGAAGACAAAGAAGAGACAGAAGACAAGACGAAGACAAGAACAGAAGAAAAGAGATAGAGACAAGAATAACAGAAGAAGAAAACAGAAGAAAGAGAAGATAAAGAGAAGAGATAAAGACAGAAGACGAAGACAGAAGTAAGAAGAGAAGAGACAAGAAGAAAGACGACAAGAAGAGACAAGACAAAAGAGACAGAAGACAAGAAGAATAGACAGAAGAGACAGACGTAAGAAGCACAAGAAAAGACAGAAGTCAAAGAAACAGAGAAGAAGAAGACAGAAGAAGACAGAGACAGAAGAAGAAGTGAGAAGATAGAGACAACAGAGCAGAAGCAAGAAGAAGAAGACAAGAAGAGCAAGACGACAGAAGACAAGAAGAAGAAATAGAAGAAGACAGAAGACAAGAGAAGAACAGAATAGAATAAGAAGAACAGAAGTAAGATGACAGAAGACAGAAGTAGACAGAAGACAGAAGACAAGACGACAGAGATACAGAAGAATAAGACAAGAAGACAGAAGACGAAGACAAGAAGAAGAACAGAAGACAGAAGAACAGAAGACAAGAAGACAGAGACAAGACAAGAAACAGAATACAGAAGACAGTAAACAGACAAGAAGAATAGACGAGACAAGAAAGATAGAACAGAGAGAACAGAAGACAGCAGTAGACAAAGAGAGACAAGCAGTAGACAAGAAACAGAAGACAAGAAGACAGACGACAAGAGAAGACAGAAGAAGATAGACAGAAGTAACAGAAACAAGAAGAACAGAGACAGAAGTACAGAAGAAAGAAGAAGACAAGAAGAATGATGGCAAGTAGACAGAAGGCAAGAAGAACAAATAAAGAGACAGAGACAACAAGACAGAAGACAAGATAGAAGACATAGAAGACAACAAGAAGACAGACAACAAGAAGATAGAAGACATAAGACAAGATAGAGAAGACAAGAAGACAAGAAGAGACAGAAGACAATAAGAACAGAGATAAGATGAAAGAAGACAGAGACAAGACAGAAGACAGAAGAGACAGAAACAAGAACAAGAGACAAGAAGACAAGCAAAAAAGAGAAGAAGAATAAGCAAGAATAAGACAGAAGACAAGAAGAGACTAGAACAGAAGACAAGAATAAGACAGAAGACAATAAAGACAGAAGACAAGAAGAACAGCAGACAAGAGAATAAGAACAGAGACAGAGAGACAGACAGAAGACAGAAGAAGACAAGACAGAGAAGAAGATAGAAGACAAGAAGAAATAGACAAGGAAGAAAAAGAAGACAAGAAGAAAGAAGACAAGAAGAACATAGAAAGTAAGAACAGAGGACAGAAGACAAGAAGAAGCAGAGCAAGAAGAACAGAAGAAGACGGAAGACAAGAAGAAGACAAGAAGAAGAAGACAAGAGATGAAGAAACAAAAGACAATAAGAACAGAAGAAGAAGAACAGAAAAGAAGACAAGAGGAACAGAAGACAAGAAGAACAGAAGAAAGAAGAACAGACAAGAAGACAAAAGAAGATAGAAGACAAGAAGAAACAGTAAGACAAGAAGAATACAGAAGACAAGAAGAAAGAAAGAAGACAAGAAGAACAATAGACAAGAAGAACAGAAGAACAGAAGACAACAAGAAGACAGAAGACAAGAAGAAAAGACGATAAGAAGACAAGAAGACATAAGACAAGACAGAAGACAAGAAGAACAGAAGACAAGAAGAACAGAAGACAGAAGACAGAAGAAAGACGAAGACAGAGAAGACAAGCAGGACAGAAGTCAAGAACAGAAGACAAGAAGAAAGAAGACAAGAAGAAGAGAGAAGACAAGAAGAAGCAAGACAGACAAAGAAGAAGAACATAAGACAAGAAGAAGAAGAACAGAAGACAAGAAGAGCGAAGAAAGAACAGAAGAAAGACAAGAAGAAAAAAAGAAGAACAGAAGAAGAAGACAAGAAAAACAGAAGAAAGAGACAAGAAGATAAGAAACAAGAAAAAGAAGAAAGAACAAGACAAGAAGAACAAAAAGAAAAGACAAGAAGACAGAAGAAAAAGCAGAGATAAAGAGAAAAGAAGAAAGAAGAAGAGACAGAAGACAAAAGAACAGAAGACAAGATAGAAAAAAAAAAAAAAAAAAAAGAAAGAAAAAAAAAAAACAGAACAAAAAGAGAAAAAAAAAAAAAAGAGAAACAAAAAAAAAAAAAGCAAAGAAAAAAAAAGAAAGAAAAAAAAAGAGAAGAAAAACAAAAAAAAGACAAAGGAAGAGAGAAAAGCGAGACAAAAAAAAACGAAAGAAAAAAAGAAAAAGAGAAGAAAAAAAAAAAAAAAGAAAGCAAAAAAAAAAAAAAAAGAAGAAAAAAGAAGAAAAAAAAAAGAAGAAAAAAAAAGAGAAAAAAAAGAAAAAAGAAAAAAGAAAAAAAAGAAAAAAAAAAAAGAATAAGAAAAAAAAAAGAAAGAAAGAAAAAACAAAAAAGAAAAAAAGAAAGAAAAGAAAAAAAAAAAGAAAAAAGAAAAAAAAAAAAAGAAAAAGAAAAAAAAAAAGAAAAGAAGACAAGACAAAGAAGACGAAGAAAAAAGAAGAACAGAAGACAAAGAAGACAGAAGAAGAGACAGAAGAAGCAGAAGAAAAGAAAGACAAAAGAAAAAGAAAAGAAGAACAGAAGAGAAGAACAAAAGAAAAGAAGTAGAAAAGAAGAGACAAAAAAACAGAAGAAAAAGAAGAGAAGAGACAGAGAAAGAGAAAGAAGACAGAAGAACAGAAGACAAGACAGAGACAAAGAAAGAAGAAGAAAGAGAAGAAAGTACAGAAGACAGAAAGAACAAGAAAAGAAGAAAAAGAAGATAAAGACAGAAGAAAGAAGACGAAAAAGAGAAGAAAGAAGAAGAGAAAGAGAGAGAAGAAGAAGAGGACAGACAAGAAGACAAAGAAAAAAGACAAAGACAAGAAAAAGAAAGAGAAGACAAAAGAAAGAAAGAAGAAAGACATGAAAGAACAAGAAAAGAAGAAACAGAAAAGACAGGAAGAACATAAGACAGAAAAGGAACAGAAGACAAAAAGAAGAAGAACAGTGAAAAGAAGAGACAAGAAAGACAGAAGAAGAAGAACAGAAGCAAGAAGAAGACAAGAAAACAGAAGACAGAAGACAAGACAGAAGACAAAAGAAGAAAAGGAAAAGAAAAAGAAAGAAGACAAGAAAACAAGAAGAAAAGAGAAAGAGAAGAAAGAGACAGAAGAAGAAAAGAAAGAAGAAAAAGAAAGAAGACAAGACAAAAGAAGACATAAGAAAAAAAGACAGAAAGACAAAAAAAAGAAAAGAAAGAGACGAAAAGAAGCAAGAAGGAAGAAGAAGAAGAAGAAAAAAAAGAAAAAAGAAGAAGACAAGAAGAAAAAGAAAAAGACAGAGACAGAAGATAAAGACAAGAAAGAAAAAGAAGACAGAAGACAAGAAGAACAAAGACAAGAAGAAAGAAGAAAAAACAAGAAGAAAAAGACAAGAAGAAGAAAGAATAAGAAGAACAGAAAAA